>BRDA01013070.1:46352-61075 GCA_036984385.1 Crenuchus spilurus | reverse complement strand
CACTTGTTCTCCTAAGATGTTGAATAAACATGGTGAGAGGTTACATCCTTGACGGACTCCTTGTCTTACACTGAACCATGCTGATGTGTGATTGGTGGTCCAGATGGCTGCATGCTGCTGACTGTACAAATTTCTCAGCAGCTGGATCAGGTGTGAGGGGAAACCTTCAGCATGGTTATCCACAATTGGTCCTGCTGTGATGATTCCAGTTTCCCAAACTTCCATGCAGACCTCATAGAGCTTATTCAATGTTGTCTCTCCAACAAACCTGAGCAGTTCAACTGCATTGTCATCTGGACTGGATGTGTTTTGTGTAGCCCGTTCTAACATAGTATGCTTGATTTCTTGAATATCAATCTGAATGTTATCTTCTGCACCACTATATAGTTCCTCACAGTAGTTTTTCCATCATTGACACACCTTTGCGAACTGAAGTGAAGTACAGAAGAGGCTCAGAAGAGATAAACAAGCTGAGTTGGACTCATTGTGCAGTGAGCTGGAAGAAAATGCAAAGAAAGGGAATAGCAGACCTTTATTCCAGTTAGTAAAGAAGCTCACCAAACCATTCCAGTCTCGCACAGTAGCCATCAAGGACAAAGATGGCAATCACATTTTTTTAAAGAATGTATTTGTAAATGATGGTTGAAAATAAGTATTTGATCACCTACCAACCAGCAAGAATTCTGGTTCTCACAGACCTGTTAGTTTTTTTTAAGAAGCCTTCCTATTCTGCACTAATTACCTGTATTAATTGCACCAGTTTGAACTTGTTACATCTATAAAACACACCTGTCCACAGTCTCAATCAATCACACTCCAAAGAGATTTCTAAGGACAACAGGGACATAATTGTATACCTGCACAAGGGTGGGATGAGCTACAGGACAACAGGCAACCAGCTTGGTGAGAAGGCAACAACTGTTGGCACAATTACTAGAAAATGGAAGAAACACAAGATGACTGTCTGGCGCTCCATGCAAGATCTCACTTCATTGGGTAAGGATCATTCTGAGAAAGGTCAGGAGTCAGCCCCGAACTATACGGGAGGACTTGATCAATGACCTGAAGAGAACTGGGACCACAGTCTCAAAGAGGACCATTAGTAACACACTATGCCATCATGATTTAATATCATGCAGAGCATGCAAGGTCCCCTTGCTCATGTCAGCACAAGTTTGCCAATGACTAGAGGAGGCATGGGAGGCATGGGAGAAGGTCATGTGGTCAGATGAGACCAGAATAGAGCTTTTTGGTACCAACTCCACTCACCATGTTTGGAGAAAGAAGAATGCTGTGTTGCATCCTAAGAACACCATACCTACTGTGAAGCATGGGGCTGGGAACATCATGCTTTGGGGCAGTTTTTCTGCAAAGAGGACAGCACGACTGATCCATGTTAAGGGAAGAATGAACAGGGCTATGAATCGTGAGATTTTAAGCCAAAACCTCCTTCCATCAGTGAGAGCATTGAAAATGGAACGTGGTTGTCTTTCCAGCATGACAATGATCCCAAACACACCACTCAGGCAATGAAGGAGTGGTTCCATAAAGGTCCTGGAGTGGCCTAGAAAATTTGTGGAGGGAGTTGAAAGATCGTGCTGTCCAGTCAGCCCCAAAACATCACTGCTCTAGAGGAGATCTGCATGGAGGAATGGGCCAAAATACCAGCTACAGTGTGTGCAAACTTGGACAAAAGACTTACAGGAAACATGTGACCTCTATCATTGCCAACAAAGGATATGTTACAAAGTATTGAGTTGAACTTTTGTAATTGACCAAATACTTATTTTCCACCATAATTTACAAATAAATTCTTTAAAAATTCTACAATTTGATTTCTGTTTTTTTTTCTCATTTTGTCGCTCATTGTTGAGTGTACCTATGACAAAAATTACAGACCTCTCTCATCTTTCTAAGTAGGAGAACTTGTACAATCAGTGGCTGACTAAATACTTTTTGGCCCCACTGTAGGGGTTCTTTGTAGGTCACGATAATTTTCATAAACCAGCAATGGAGAACTGTATTGTAGTGCCTTCACAGAAAGGTCACTTATGTATTGTGAATGTACCTGCTTATGGAGATACCCATCGTGCCTCATGCCTTGAGCATGACAATGGAAGAATCTTGATGTGTGTGAGCATGTGTGTGCATGTGTGAAACACGGCACTGCAGAAAAGTCCCCCTGGCAGTCATCATGATACATCATCTCTCATAGATCTCCCCTCTAAGTACACTCAGATCAGATTTGTCCACAGGGATTCTAGCCCCACGATAATGATGAGCCTGCCATTGACTCTCTCTCTCTCTCTCTCTCTCTCTCCTCAGCTTGCTACTCCATGAGTCAGCACCTCATCAAAGCTAACGCCACTAAGCCCTACAAATGTGTCCGGATTGATTGTTGCATTATTAGGTCTCTGGGTCACGTTGTTGTCGGCATTGCTTATACACTCCCCCTGTTGAGAAGCAGGTATTGTCCCCCCTCACTCCCTCCCCCCAGACAGGAAGGTGCTGAGGTTGGCACTGGAGTTTATCTTGAGTTGATCTGATGTGGATTCATATCTGTGTCGTTTACCTTGTAGCTGGCAATGCACATGATGACAAACAAAAGAAAACAGAAGGTAAAATGGAGCTTTTTTGGCAAGAAACAAAAAGAAAAGGGCTGGCTGTGATGAGTCATGCTGTGATTAATCCGATCTTTGGTGCATTGTGTGAGAGTGATATCAGCTCTCACCGTGGAAAAGTTGGGCACTGCAGTACACATCACTAATGAAAACCATGAGCTATATTATTTACATAACAAGGTTGAGACTGATTATCAACCCTGACCGTTAATAATAAGTCGCGGCACTATATTAAGACCTTAGGGACATTCTTCTATGTATTTCTCCTGCAGTGAATACACACACACACGTGCACGCACACACGCATGCACGCACACGCACACACACATGCCACCTTAGCTGTGGCACCCGGGGAGCAGTTGGGGGTTAGTTGTCTTGCGCAGGATCACTTTAGCCCTGGATGTTTAAGCACAGGGAAAACACTGATGATTATACTCACTTTCCTGCATTGCAGGGATCAAACCAGAGTCCCAATTTTTGTTGATCTAACCTTTTTTTTACAATACAAATATCTAATTTATTATAAATGAATATATGTCCTGTCTATATACATATATCTTATCAGAGTCCTTGAATACTAACAATCATTATTGTCCCAGCCTGTTTAGTGCCCTGGGCAAACAACACCTATGGCGCGCCCCCCCAAACATCATTTGCCCCAACCCCCCTACAGCAAGGGAGATGAGAGAATAAAAACCTGTGCACTTCACCTGGTGGAGGGCACCCACTCCCCACAAGTGGGCGATAGAAAACCAATATGTAGGCTCGACAGGCTATATGTAATAATATGTTTTTATTTTTTTGAGAGGGAGGGTGGGGGCCCGGCTGGGTGCTTGTGCTGCCCTTGGTGGGAATGGCAGCTGCCTATATCACCCATACGAGAAACCGCCACATAAATTATTCGATTGTTTGGATATGTTACAAAACTTTGAAGTGGTAACTTTAATGGAAAATGTTTTAGTGTACACAACACAATTTGATGAAATACATTTTGGCATCTTTAATTCTGAACAATCAGTTTTAAATGAGGAGAAAAGTACATCATTGCTATCACAATGACCTAACATGGTGCCACAATACTGTCTTTATATACTTGATTCATCTCAGGTACACCTAATGACTAACATAATCAGAAGGCCGTATGAGATGGGATAGTATTGATTTATTAGGTCTACATGGAGCTTTGTGTTACATCATAAAGACCTGCCTTCAGTAATCCCCATTCATTCACTGGAACAGATTCTGGCAGTCCAGCACAGTCTCTGTCAAACCAATCGAATTGATCCACATCTGCAATGCAAATTGCAGCTGTATGTCACCACGTCTATGATAACAAGCAGCTCTGCTGCCAGGAGAGGGCGAGAGATTCATGCTTGTGTGATTTGTCGGAAACGGCTACAGCAGCCTGTAGCATTCAGATTGTTACGTCACTGTGATTCATGCCTGTTTGTGTACAATCGATTATTTGACCAGTGCACAGAGGTGTTTTATTTATTTATTTATTTATTTATTTATTTATTTATTGCAACACAAAAATAAATGCATGCCTATGGGTCAAACACTGGGGGTCCCTTGTAGAAAAAGCAGAAGGTCTGGAAGCAGCTTTGGTCAAGCAGAGTGGAGAGCACAAGCAAAATGCTGTTCTTCATCACATATGCATGAAAAGGCTCACTGCCTCACCATGGATGGGTGATGTGGTGATGATGCGGAATGGTGGGGAAAGCAGAGGAAAAGCAAAATCATTACGCAGTCACCCCCCCACCCCACGCTCTCTCTCGCTCGCTCCTGCTCTCTCCTTTTTTCCCTCTCTCACTTGCTCTCTCTTCCCCTGCATCCCCCTCTCTACTACACACTAATCTCTTCCTTTTGCTTTCCTATCTTCCTCCTTTTCTTTCTCTCATCCTCCCTCCCTTGGTCACTATCCCCATTTTCTTCCCTTTCTCTTGCCTCAATGCTAATCTCTCTCACTCACTCTCTCCATCATCCTCTCTCTCTCTCTCTCTCTCTCTGTCTCTCTCTCTCTCTCTCTCTCTCTCTCTCTCTCTCTCTCTCTCTCTTTCTCTCTCTCTCTCTCTCTCTCTCTGTGCAGAGTGAGAATGGGTTTCTTAGTGAACCGTAGCGACTCTGCAGTGGTGCGGTGCACCTGCAGTTGGACAGGCGTCTTTGACGCTAGCGCACTAATCACAGCGCACACACACACACACACACACACACACACACACACACACACATGCTCATATACACACTACTCATATACATGGCATCCAGAGCCTGCACAGCGACCCACTTTGTTGTGCTATAATCTCAGCACCTCATGCCCTCCTCTTATCTCCCCCTGATTCCTGCTGTTTCAGATATGTGTGTGTGTGTGTGTGTGTGTGCATTTGTGTGTTTGTGTGTGATTACGCATGCTCTGGGTCTACGTCTGCTTTGAATTCAGGGGCTGTTATTCTTTTAATCGCACTCTCTGTCTCTGCTGCTTGCTGGCTTTCGTCCTCTGTCCCTCGCTTTCCATCCTATCTCATCTCTCCCTCTCTTTCATCCCCTTTTCCTCCTGTGTCTCAGATCTCTTTTTGTTCATTGCTCTTTTCTTTCACTACCTCACTCTCCTTCTTCCCCACAGATTCTTCTTTTGCTCTCTTTTTGCTCTCTTTGTCTCTGTCTATCTAACACACACACACAGACATATATTTGGATACATCTCTCTTCCTTTTTTATTCTATTGGCTTGCCATTTCCAGTTTTCAGTTCATCCATCCATCCATCCATCCATCCATCTCTTCTCTTCTCTTCTCTTCTCTTCTCTTCTCTTCTCTTCTCTTCTCTTCTCTTCTCTTCTCTTCCCCTCTCTCTCTCTCTCTCTCTCTCACCCTCACTCTCTCTCCTCAACGTTCTGCCTCTTTCGCCAGACCGAGTCTTGCAGGCTTGCAGCATCCTCAGAGTAAGCTAGCGGCTGAGTGTGAGCACATGAGAAGCGGGCAGGGGGAGATCCTGGCTACCTGTGAGCAGACAGAGCGTTCTCGCTCACTTACCCGCTCTCTCTCTCCTGAACATGGGGCTGGTGATGCTCTGAGTGCCGTTCATTCTGCATGAACACGGCGAGGGAGACAGGATAGAGGGGGCTGGTCCTCTTCTCAGGACATTACTGCTGGATTTACCTGGAGATTACAAGAGAGAAAGCGAGAGAGAGAGAGAGGAAAGAAGGAAGGGCTAACCAAACGAATCTGCCATGGCTCGACTGAACTGGTGTCTCGCAGCAGTCATTAGCTGGGGGAAGTTCCTGTTCTCCTGCTTCTTCCCCTTGAGAGCAGCCAGGAGGGATAAGGTAATGCTGTGTTTGGACCGGCTTTTTACCATATCATACCACACACACACACACACACACGCACACACACACACAAGGGTCACCTTACACAGCTACCAGTTAATGTTAACCAACAGTGAATTTTATCTCTGTTTTACTATCATCTGTTCCACTGACATACCTGTGGTTAGTAACTGATCTCTCAGGTGTGCATCCATGTATCTCTTTCCAATTCCCAGGGTTCATACAATTTGATACTGCGACAGCAACTCATCAGCAGTGTTTGAAGAGGGGTCCTGCTGGATGTGCAAGCCTGAATCAATCATTCGTTACAACTCTACACACACAAGCCCTAGGATGATGGCTACTGCAAAAATGAGCCTTCATGTTCAAACATTCAACCTGTTCATCATTTTATCTTCCATTCTTTTTAACTAGCGCTTTTAATCCTAAAGTCTCAGTTTCACAAAAGCCCCCTCAGGAGAATCTCAAGTTCCCCCCAGCCTTTTTTATTTAGGATGCTTGGTGAAGCACTTCAGTCTAATTGGTTGGATTTGGTAGTGCGACGGGTTTTTACTCTACGATTGGGTTAGATAAGCTTGAGGATAAGTACAGATAATCTTAAGCCATGAGGGCACTGCTGGAGCGTGCTATAACCGGTGCCCCATGTGAGGTGAATAGAGGTGGCAAGAGTAGGGGTCAAGTTGTGATTGGTTTGCTCATTACGTACCTCAGTGCTTTTCCTGATGTGTCTGCTGCAGACCCCCCCACCCACCCCATTGCTGCAGAACTCTTTTTTTCTCTCTCCCATCCCCCCAATTCTCTATCTCTCACAGCTCACATACCTCACCAAGGCTTTTTCAGCTCCTGCTAACACCATAGCCAAGTGCTTTCCATTCAGCTCCCCAGCCAGGTCTCTCAGCCTACACGTATCCACTGCTCTTTTATGGCACATTCATTTTTTTGCTCCCTTGCTTCCAACTTCATTCCTCCTTTCTACCCCCTCCTACCCCTGGTCAAATGCTCATCCAGGCTGATAAGTAAGCCCCAAAAGAATTGGCAGGAATGCAGACAGGTAAATTATTTGTTGGTATGCAGTCTGATGACACATGACAAGATGCACACATAGTTTATATATGGTAAACTAGACATTTTCTCTTATTCACACAAATGGACAGACATGCAGACCAGTGGTGTCACTGTGGGGAGTCCACTTTAAAACCAGACCCCCTCAGATTTCTGACTCAACAGTCCTGTGATGCCTGTGAAGATACTAGAGAATGTAAGGTCATCATCTGCTCTTACACAGGATGAACACATAGGCACAGAGTACTTGCATCCTCTTGACTTTTTTCTGCTTTAAATAAATCACAGTGATGGCCGGAGCTCTCTTTATGTCGTCACTTTTACATGGAAATGCTTACACTTCACATGCTGCCTGAAACAAGCACAGCACCAGCATTAGCATCAACTGTAGGAACTTAACTGAACTATGCTAGTTCCCTTGTATGATATTTATCACCTCTGTATTTTCAGATAAGTGTGGAACATCAATTCATGAACGAGATGAATTGGCTCTAAACACAGAACCGATGTAGTGAGGTTAAATATCAGGGATGTTTGTAGAATATTTGCTGTACTTGGCACACATAATGTAGAGGGGCATACAGTAGGCCCAGAGTGGCTCAGCTGACTGAAGCTGACATAATGATCAGAAGAGTATGAATTTGAATACCGGTCATGCTTCTTACCATTGTCAGTCGGGGCCTGAGAGAGCAAAGTTGTCCATGCTTTCTCTGGGAGGGTAGATGGTGCTTTCTCATCACTACTACCATTCAGTGTTTGATGACTAAGGAGTCTGTTAGCTGATGTATCAGAGTTGGGGATCCTACACTTTCCTCAGAACACATTGGCTGCCCAGTGACGATGTATAGGCAGCAGTTAGAAAGGTGCTGGCTGACATCACATGCACTGGAGGAAGCATTTTTGGTCTTTGCCCTCCTAGAGTCAGGGACATTACAAATGAGTCTTAATGGATGAGTGAGTCTATTGGCTACCACTTTATTGGATGGGGGGGGACTTTTGGCAAAACTCAAAACGAGCTTTTCTGTTTTTGTCTGTCAGTAAAGCCGTTTCTCCGGCCACTCTTCCATAAAGCCCAGCTCTATACAGTGTACAGCTTGTTGTGGTCGTATGGACATATACTACAGTCTTTGCTTGGGAACTCTGTAGCTTCTTTGCTCTGCCTCTCTGATTAATGCCCTTCTTGCCTGCTCTGAGATTTTTGGTTGGGCGGTCCTCTTTTGGCAGGTTTGTTGTAGTAACATATTATTTCCATTTTATGATAATGGATTTGATGGTGCTCCATGGGATCATAAACAAAGTTTTTTATAACCCAACCGTGACTTGTACTTCTCAACAGCTTTGTCCCTGACTTGATTGGTCTTCATGGAGTTGTTTGGTTAGTGGTGCCTCTTGCTTAACCCGATGGACCCGGTGGAGCTCTCCTACCAGTAGCATGTCATGTCACACGCCGTCATCGCTTCACGATGGTAGGCTGCACAGACGAGTCACTTCTCTCAATGCCATCTGTCTCTGGTTGCTTGTAGCAGGCTAGCACCACGTCTTGATGTTATCCATCCAGGTTATTCTTGGTCTTACACATCTTTGGACTCCCTCCACAAGTCCAGTCATAACACTTCCTTCAATGCTCTCATGTGCTGCCTCATCACATGACCGAAGTAACGTATCTTGCGGGATATAACGTGCCCCACCAGTAGCACATTAACAAAATTCCATATAAACACTTATATAACTCTGTGAGATTCTATCCTAGAAACAAAACAAACCCTAAAATTATTTTCAAATAAATATAAAACTTGAATCAAAATATGTTTTTAGATATTTGTGAGAGGAGCTAAAATAAGCAGAGACATGTCTGTTAGAGAGTGAATCAGAAAGACAGATGGCTGCACGGTTTTTCCCTCCAAAACGATGGGTTCTGTCATTCATATAATAATAGCATGGTCATTCTGGAGATAGCATTGTTGGCTTAGTGGCCGTGAAATGTGTGAAATGTGTGAAGACCCCCATCAAACAAAAGAGCTCTTTTCTCTCTCACATCTCATAAATAAAATAAATAAAAGATGCTGGTGCATTATGTGAAAAGCCTGTAGTGACTTTTGCGTAATATGTCCTGTGTTTGTGCTTAGCAATCCATGGATCAAATTGACTTTTTACCAACATTATTTTAGTGTGGCATTGAAATATTTTACTGGGCCATGAACCCCACTAAATATGGTCTAATGATGCCCCTGCTAAACAGTCTTTTTCTTGTCTTCATTATGTGTCTGAAAAGTTCAAAACTATGTGTTGTTATTAGCTTCACTTACCACATGTGCAATTTATACCCACAGCACCACCACAGAGCAGGTTTCTGAGTGTTGGATAAGTCTTTGTAAGTCTTTGAGTGTCTGCAAGCTGCCCCGGTCCTATGGCTGCCACACAAGCCCAGGTCATCATGCGGTTGGTCTGAGGTGTTTGTGCTGATGGTTTTTACTAAACGTGGTGCTGTGGATTATTACTGAACATCTCCACGTTGGTCTCTTCAGTCCAGAGGACATGACGCTGTGCTGCCATGTTGTTTTAGAAAGAAGAGTCTTTCTCCATTCTGAACAAGCCGTACATGTGCAGTCTTTTCTGATTTTCATAAACGAGATGATTTAACCTGCTAACTGAGGCCTGTACAGTCGAGATGGGGCTCTTGGAGGTTCCTCTGAGCATTACACAGTCTGACCTTGCTGTGAGTTTTGGGAGGATAGCGACGGTCTTTAATGTCTACACTTGTGAGTAGCCTCTGATTGGAGAACGATGGACTTCAGATTGTTTAGAAATGTCTTTATAACCCTTCCCAGGCTGATGGGCAGCGGCAGTCGTTTCTCTAAGATCATTGCTGGTATCTTTCTCTCTTAGCGTCGTGTTAACACACACCTGAATGCTGCAGACCAGCAAACTACCCAAACGTCAGCTTGTGTAGAGGTGATCACACTTACAGATCAATTAAACAACTTCATTTGATTAGCAGTGTCTGGCTGTTACTTCCCCTCACAAATTTCCCTCTGGGATTAATAAAGTGATCTATCTATCTATCTAATTCCTGAGGAAGCAGTAAGGGTGTACTTAATTTTTCTCCCATAATTTTTGTCGAATAATGACATGCTGTAATCTGTTGTGTACTGTTGTTGATCTGAGGTTGTATTTACCTTATTTTAAGACCTTGTAAGGACCTGATTATTTTTATGTCCTGATACATAAAAGCATAGAATTCAAAGAGGGTTTACTTTGTTTTCTCATGACCGTACACTAGTTGGGCTTTGACTAAATATTCATTCTATGATTATCATTTTCAGTGTCAAACAGAGTAAATTTTATGTTGTTCTCGTAAGTGGTTTTCACAGAAGGTTCTACTTCTGAAAAACTGCTTAATTTTTGATGGTAAACTTTCTGCCAGAGTGCAGAATCTTGTCTCAGAAGCCTTTGTCCTTATTGCCTTACTCATCTCAAGTGTTTTCTTTAGATAGTCCATGTACAAGGAATAAGAATGATGTTTTTTAGCTTGTGTACAAAAATTTATCATGAGTGTTCTTACTACCAACTCATCTGGGAAAACTTACAAAAAGATGTGATTGTTAAACGACCAGAACAGTAGCCTAGGACTTTCTTGTGTGAATGAGGAAACAGGAATCAGCTTAAATTAAAAGCCATGTTATTGGCTGCTGACTCCAACATACCGTTTCCTAGCCATGATCAGCACAGCTTAAGCTTTGCAAGTCAAGTGATGAGAATGAAGTGGTGCCTGCTAATAGGTGTCTCATGTGTTACTCAGACTCAGCTCAGTATGACCCACACTTCACCTCTGGCACCTATGCTGACCCCAGTCAGAGGAGAGATGACTGCCAAAGCTCCAAGCAGACAGGACAAGTTGATGCAGCAGAAAGTATCTCTACCTCAGGCGCTAATATTTGGAAATCATTAGACATGGGCATAGGTTTGCCTGTAGATAGAAGGGACATGTCCCTAAAAATATTTTGGAGTGAAAGATGTTTCCCTACCAACATTTGAACAAATTCAACATTATCTTTAGAACCGATAATTCAGATTGTGCCTCCCAGGAGCTTCAAGATGAGGTTTAGGCATGCTAGCATTGGATTGGCTGAAAGAGATCTGAGGGTCACATCACAGCATACAAATACTGTACTTATGGTCCAAGGAGCATAAGCTGATCAGTGTGCTAGTGGTCAGTTGTCAGGGCTTTCAGTCCACATACCTCAAGCACTGGCCTAAGTTTAGTCCTTAAGATGACTTGCTCACTTTCCAGGTTATGCCAACATATTTTAACCTTTGTAGATATCATGCCACAAAAAGGGACATGGGAAGCTTTTTCATCTGCTAAAATGTTGCTACTTAACCAATAACCCAGCCTTTCCACTGTTAACCATATTAACTAACATTAACTAACAAGCTAACCCTGATGTATGTCATCTGTAGGCTAGCAGTCAGGTTGCTAGCAGGAGTAAACACATGTAATTATTTAGTAACCAAACAACTAAACAAACCAAAATATGTTTATATTTGACATTCTTCACAGTAGGCACCTCTTGCTTAGATGGCAGCTTTCTTGGCATTTTCTCAGTCAGCTTTATGAGGTAGTCACCTGGAATGGCTTTCAGTTAACAGCTGTGTCTTGTCCAGAGTTCATGACTTGCATTTCTTGCCTCTTAATGTGTTTGAGACATCAGTTGTGTGTCTACTTTGAAGTAAAATCTAAAACATGTTTTGGTTTGTTTAACACTTTTAAGTTTACTACATGATTCATTATGTGTTCACTCAGAGTCTGAATGACTTCAGTGTTCATTTACAATGCAGCAAAAAAAATATATTTATAAAACATTGAATGAAAAACATGAGAATGTCCAAATGTTTGACTGGCATGGTATCTTATTACAGGTTGAATTTGACTTTAGAAATCGCTATTAATAAATGAATTTGCATGCAGCGCAGGAAGCACAGCAGCAGGCTAAATATGCGGAGCAGGCATATATCTTTAGGGTATCAGGTGAGGTCCTAATTATGAATTATAGTTTGGAATGATAAGGATGCATCATCACTAAACTTAGGATGTTCAGTAAACCTTCTGGTCATGAGTTTATTTAGAAAAAAAAATCTTATATCACAATGTTGACTTCTGTTTATCAATATATAAAATTGACCTCAACAATAAATATGAAATCATGTCCCTACCAATGTTGAGATCAAATCTCTATTTGCCCCTTTCACAAATCCCAGAATGCACCGCGCAACCGGCAACATCCGGTTCACCATGCTATTGGTGCATGAAATATTTTCTGCATATAGTTACAAAAGCTAGTAGATATCACATATTTGGTATTTTGGTATTTACTTACCAAATAAAGTTGTAAACAGTGTATGTAGCGTAGCTGGCACAGACATAAACAAGAGAAAATGGTGAACTGGATGTTGCCGTTTGCGCGGTGCATTCTGTGAATTGTGAAGAGACCGAATGCAGTCTATGAAACAAAGAATCCAAGTAATGGCTGCCTACAGATGCGGGTGGGCACATAGTTGAGATGACTGACATTTCGCACTTTGATTACTGCAAAGTATGAGCACTGCTGTGTCATTAAGATGTACATACAGTGACTTCTCTCACTGGTTACTCAATTGAGCATGTCCAGTTCCAGCAGCTTCACAATACCATTTACACTGACAATAACTTCACTGATGTTTGCTATCTGTATACACCACAGTACTTTGGCTGTTGTAGTTTATGACAAAGTGCACTGCAAAAAAATCTACATCTGGTTGATATACTGCTGGGAAAATTTGAGTCTTGATGGAACATTTCACTGTTTACTATGGTACACTGCTGCTGCTGACAGTGACAACATTGAGATCCATCATTGCTCCACTGAAAGCTAGGTACAGTAAAGCAAATCCAGCCTTACAGCCTAAGAGTTCATGCTCTAGATCCCATACAGTTCTAATTAGATCTAGATAAGAGCATGAAGCTACCCACCCAGCTAATAAGTCACAGTCCAGCTAACCATTTTTGGTTAGTAGAATGTTTTCTGAACGCAGCAAATGTTATAAATGTAGTTTTTAGAACATTTTTATTTGACCTTTTTTACATTTCAGTAATGTTGCTGCAACATTGTGAGGATGTACAGTTGGTTAAAATATAGTCATCTACAGTACTTAAAATACTGACAATACTGAAATGAAACACTCCTTTCAAAACGTTTTGAAACCTAAACAATAAATAATAAATGAACAGATGATTTATTAGAGATAAATGATATGAAGTAAACATGAGCTGATGTCATCATATTCAGAACCAATAAAATAAACTTTTCAAACGCTGTCATAAGGTTAGTGTTTGTTTAAATGTGAATGTTCTGTGAGAAACGTTCCAAAAATGTTGTAATGCAAACCATTACGACATCACACATTTTCAGAAAGATCAGGGAGCATCATTTACGTAAAGTTACAGGTTAACTTTCCTTGAACGTTTTAAAAACCTTGCTGAACATTCTTATAATGTTCTCTGTTAGCTGACAGTGTCCCATCTGGGGTTTACTGGTTGATAGGTGGAGGGTTAGAAACATGTCTGTTTAGGGGCAATTGTTGGTTGTTTGGCATAAGAATTTCCCTGAACACTGGTTTATCTCTTAACCCTGGAATTAATCTCTCCTTTCCTCATCAGGAACACTTTGAAATGCTCCCAGCATGCATCTCTCCCTGGTAGCCATTACGCTGGAGGACCTGTCGCCCTCTCTACTCATTTCACTAATGTCCCGGTGGCTCGTAAATTAGTCCGTGCTGTGCACCCTGCCGACAGCCAAGGAGAAATGCTTTAGTCTTGAACATCTTGTGATAAATGAGCTACTGCCCATATCACCTCCACACATGCAAAAACAATGTGGACACTTGCATTCTAACACCTATGAACTGTTTTGACAGACATGTTAAGCTGCTATGAGGTCTAAGAGTGTTCAATAGTGTTCAGAGAGCTCTTCTGATCTCTGTAGAGCTTTGTGATTGTTTTGATGACATACATGATGCAGTACTATAGTTAGTATGTATTTTGTGCAATATTACAGCAGATAAAGTACAGAATCAGGAATACAGTGGAACCTTGACTTAAAAGTGAATCAACGTACAAATATTTCAACATACGAGCCGCCACTCTGTAGCCAAGGTGTCAAAAGTATTGACATTCATTACTCAGGTAGAAGTATAGATACTAGGCTTTAAAAAGACTTTTATTGAAGCTGAAGTATCAACTTAAGCTTTTTGCTCAAGTAAAAGTACAAAAGTTCTGGTTTCAAAACTACTTAAAGTATAAAAGTAAAAGTAATGTAAGGAAAACAAATGCCAAAACTTAGGCTGTGTATTTTCAGAAAAATTTCGGATCATAGATATGAAGATGGACTCATTACTTACAGTTATGAAAACTGTGGAACCGATGTCTCACCGCCGAGCATACAACTTTATAAACATGCAACTAAGTGAAAATTCAGTTCCAAGGTGACATAAGGACTAAGACATGAAATAGACGACATTATAACGTGTTTTATGTATGATTGATATCATGACGTAGTACATACAGTAGTTTTGTTAGTGTTTCGAGATGTCTCTAGTCTTCTCGAGAGACTTGTGATAACTTGTGAGAATCTGGAGTATCGTCGAATTGTACAGACAGTTTTGTCAAGTATCCAC
>BRDA01013070.1:21440-39506 GCA_036984385.1 Crenuchus spilurus | reverse complement strand
CCCCCCCCCCCCCCCCCCCGCCTGTAGAGTCAAGTACGCCTGACCCAGAGAGAGAGAGAGAGAGAGAGAGAGAGAGAGAGAGAGAGAAGTGTAGAGAAGAAAAAGTCTTGCAGCAGCTCTCTCCTCTGCCTGCCCTTATTACTTGATGGAGCTGTGCAGCTAACAGAGGATCAGTGTGGAATATCTGGGAATTGTTCTGTTCCTGGAGAAAAGGCTGATCTCTTCGGGATGCCGTCCATGTCTCTGGGACTGCCGGCGGCACTGGCTGGACGGGCCAGAACCTGGGTGTGCCTGTCCTGCATGTTCTGGGTGAGACATTACTGTCCTCTCTGCCTGTAGATGCTGTGGAGTGAACTAACCTCCTTTGCTGTGCTGTTCTAGCGTGTGTGTGGATTTGTTTTTGAACATTTTGAGGACTTTGTAAGAGAAGTGTAGAAACATAGAGGTGAACTACCTGTTTAAAAAATGAAAATGAAAAATCTAAATCTATAAATCTCCTAAGGGTTTATATACAGTATATATACAGTATATAATACAAATGGGACGTGCAGTTATAGAGTATGCACAGATCTTTGTGAGTGTGGGAACCCCTACCTTAGCGTAGAACTGGATGATATGTACATATTGTGATTACATGTGACTGTATCTACTTTGAAATGATCTGTAAATTGACACCCTGGACACGTAATGATTTACAATTAGCATTTGTAAATTATGAACACGTTAATCAAAACTCAGGACTCATTCCAGACCAGAGGCATTGCTAGGCCATTTTAAGGGAGGCTGCATTACCTCCTTGTTATTTAAATCCCCAAATGAAAAAGAAAGTGAAAGTAAATTTATGATGTCACTTAATGTCACTGATGTTCTTTTGACACTGGAGCATAGTTCATCTCCCAGCTGATGTTCTAAACCCTGCTCCAGCACCCTGGACTTATGCTCATTTACTGGGGCTGAGCTCCCCAAGTTTTTAGTGTCATGCCCCTGTTGCATACAGTGAAGGGTAAACAATGTGCTTTGAGGGCAAACTTTCGCTGAAAAAGTGGGTCAGGTGGTTGTATATGCAAATATGTCATCATCTCTATTGATCTCTTTGAATTTACTTGTTTCAGCAAGAATTGTGCTGATGTAACACATTTTTCATTTGTATTCATTAAAAGCATGCAAATTTAAAACTCCCTGTTTAATGTAGTTCATTCAGTGTCTGTATTGCCAGTGTTCTGATAACAGTATACAGTATATATGTTCTGCAGTCTTTATGAACAGGTAGAAGTGGACAGATGTGAACTTGACATCCACATCCAATTGACCTTGTTTCTGCTATGACAAGATGTCATCACACTGCTTGTCAATCTATAGCATGTTACAATCAGTAAGGTTTTTCTTTTCCATCGATTTGGGGTGTTTTTCCATCAGCCTGAGCCATGTCTCGGGATGACAGGATGAGAGGACGTTCTCTCTTTGCTAGGCCTGCCTGGTCCATTTCGGCAAGGCCCGGAGCTATTTCTGTTCTCCTCGACTCGTGTATAATTTAATCGGCCGCTCAGTGTTTGCACGACACACAGAGTGCTCCCAGCCCCGAGCCAGAGGCTCCCTAAGCCCATTAGCAAGCCATGAAGCCCAGGTCATGGGTCAAGCGAGCTGCCCCCAGCTCCTCCAGCATCACCTTCCACCTCAGCAAATTAGCAGCTGGTCTGATCACTGTCATACTGTGACCAGGAGAGAAGCTATACCTGTCTGCTCTGCTGGTGCATAGCAGGAGATTAAAAGGGATCTACCTAATACCAGACAGCCAGAACTGAAAGTCTCACTCTTTTTACAAGCTTTGTTTAAATAAGCAAGGATCAGGAGTTTACTTTAAGAGTTTCTCAGTTTTCACAAATTGTCATTTGATAAACGTGATCTCTCACTGAAACAAGTCTATACTGAGTCCTGAGACTATATTGTGCTCTTAAGTAGGAGGTATTTTTATTACGATTTCAGTCTGAGGACATTTACTTTCGTGCATACAGTTCAGTTTTGCAGAAAGCAAGTACACCCTCTGCATTATGGGTGGGCAATGATGGGTGTTCATAATTAAATTTGAAAAGATAAACCATCATATATTTTATATTCATTGCATGTAAACATGACATATTTCCTGCCTTTATTTTTTTTATGTTGATACTGTTTAAATAGTAATTTTATTCAGACTCAAAATGAAATTTAGGATTAAAACAATAAAAAGACTTGAAATATCACTTTACATGTAATGAATATGCCATGTGCTGGCTGTAGCTACACAATAAATATGGCCGTCTTAAATCAGCACTATTAGAATTAAATTAACACTGAGGGTGTCAAAATGTAACTAATAGTGTTGATTTAACACTGGCAGATTTACTGTGTAGAATAGATGAAAGCTCTGCCCAGTGCCCACTTGTCAGTATGGCAGGAGGAGACGGATGCAGCATGGAACCAAAAGCAAGACTTTATTTGCACGTAACTCAGAAACTCAAGACTGTGAAACAAAAACAAAGCTCTGAAAACTTAAATTCAAGCTACGGCTGTGTTAGCTGACAATATGGCTTGGATGCCAAACATTACAATGACGTGCAGACAATACAATGACGGACAAGGACTGTGAGACACGAGGGAACCTTCAAACCATTGGGGAACAGGGCTGTGGGGTCACGAGACTAGAGGGCGTGATGAGGGCGGAGACAATAGACTGTAAACAAAGAGCACATGGACACAGATCCGAGACAGGGACGAACACCAGTGAAGGGGTAGAGGTACTCACCACAACCTTGACCAGGATGAAGTGGCTAAGAAGATGGATAAAAGTAATGAATGCAAAATAGGACAGTCTAACGTTTTGAATGAAATCATGAATAGCAATGAACTTTTTAACAATATAGAAAATACTTTTGCAGTTGTTGGAACAGACAAAACTTTGAAGAAGTGATGTGGATAATGGTGCTATTATATAAGGACATATAAATAATTATGGAATGTAAAAATCTCCAGAATCCAGTGCATCCAGTGCACAGTGAAGTGATAATGTAATTACACTATATAAGCTATTGTCATTTCAGTTATATAGTGAAAGTATAAACTTTCTCAAACTTAAAGCTGAAAAGTAGCAGAGACCGTGTCTCCTTTAAAGTATGTGAGTCTCTTCTTTTGGGGATTTTGAGTTTGCCTCAAACTTTGCTGCCAGGCAAACAAGAATGCCAAGACCAGCATGTTTTAACGTAGGACAATGATTTATCATTTACGTGCAAATCCAGGTAGGGTTTCCTCCTGCTCTGAGTATGGACATGAAAAGTTTTTAAAAAGTACAATCAAGCACAATCTCGCTCAGCCTAGATCCTAACTTTAGACATTATAAAGGAAACCACATGGATAGTCTCAGATCAGAAGCTGATTTGAGTAAATCTGTAGTGTCTGGATGTGGAGGAGAGATAGTTCCTTCATTGTAAGCTAAGAAGGCTATTTTTAGGCTACAGACTATAATGCAGATGGTCTTTAGTGGATGGAGTGCACTTTCAGTCAGTAGAAAGGGAATCTTAGGCATAGCAGTGATGAATGGGTATAGTTTGTAGGATGCCATTTATATACAAACATGTTAAGAAATGAAATGTAAATGTCAGCCTTAGAGAGATGTTAGGGTTTGCTTGGCGTCGGTGGCAGGGACTGAGACTGAGCAGTAGCCAGGGGAGCTGGACTAAAAAAGAGCCATTTGCACAACAGAGGCTGAGCTACGTACAGTGATGACGCAAACATGCCTGAGAAGCAGAGATTAGAAGCAGAGACAGTATCTCTCATCAAAAGGTCTTCAATAATGATCCTGAGATTCACACCATAAGTGCTGCTACACAAGTCTCTAAAGCTTGATTTCTGGTGGATAAAAATGTCTAATTTTGATTGCTTTCATTGAATATATTTATCAGAATTCCTTCCAGCTCTGGAGTAAAGGCCTTATGTGCCTGACTCATCTGCACCTTGTACCTTCCTACCGTATGTGCACCTGCACCAGCTACCTCAGTGCTAACATAATATTACATAATATAATCCCAATAGCAAAAACTAGAACAATCACAGAGGTTTAAGCTTTTGCATGTCTTCAAGGCTTTGTTTAGATATTCAGTTTCTCAAATCAGGTCTGTTGAGATGTCTGTCTGCACTGTTATCAGTAAGGGATCAGATCAGATTTGTCAGTCTGTTTGGGTGTCTGTGGTAACAGTGCAGGCGTCAGTAGTTACAGCCACACTGGTGATGTGACTTCAAATTGCGGTATTTATTTTAATGCACTCGTCTGTACATCAGAGGTGGTAGGGTGGTGGTTTTTGGACTCTTAAGGTCTTTAGATTTGGGGTTAGTTTTAAGTTTGTGTAGGGTGGCTTTTTGTCAAACAATGAGCTGGAGAGGTTTTCCGGACCTGGCAACCTGGGATGCACTTTTTGGGTCCGTCACTCTGGGTTTGAAGTGTTGCTTTTTGTGGCATTGAGAGTGACGTGAAAGGCACTTTAAAATCTGATGTGAGAGGCCAGAGTGTCCGGATCTGTACACATCTGATTGTAACAAGATTTCGAACCACCTCCAAATGAGGCTTGGATCAGATTTGCAAAAATAATAAATAAGCCATATTCAGGCATTGGCTTTTTCATCTTCTGGTACTGTTCCAAAACTGACACCTCTGTGTCATCCTTGGAGACAGCAAGTCCCACATAAGAGCTCTGATGTGAGCACAGTGACAAAGAGCAGGAAGTGACAGGCGTGAAAGGTGGTCCGCTGGGACTCTGTCAGCGCTCTCTTGAAAGAAAAGGCCTGTGTAAGTTTACCCAGGTGGGTCGGTGGTGTGGAGTGAAGCTCCTGCAGCCCCTGGCTGTCCGAAAATGGCCTGACTCCTGGCACGCTTCACTGGTATCACATCCTCTCAAAGCCCTTGGAGATCCCTGGAGCTCCTGCCAGTATGCACCTGTTCATCCAGCATGCTCATTTTTCATCCATATCTTCTAGCGGTCAGATTTTCATCTTTCTTTTTACCATTATGCTAATCCAGGGTAGGCTGGACGGATTCAGAATTTGTTGCATGGCCACTTTATTAATCAAAAACAGTCTGCAAGTACCTGTGATTACATGCATAATAAATACATCAATACATGGATGGGTGTAATATTCACTTTACTGACCATCTTGATTTGCATCAGTTGCTTGTATTTAATGGCACGTATCTATCAGATCTACATTAAGGCCTTAGACTGCTGTAACCCCCTTATTTTTAAATGCTGCAGTACATACTGTACTTCCTTTTGTGTGGAAGACTACACTTAACACACCAGCAGAAGCAGACATAATGTATGAAAACATTTCAACTTTTGCAAATGTGATTTGCGCACAACGCAATTTCACCTCCAAATTTAACCAGTCACAGTGAAACACACACTAGTGAACACACTAGGCTGTGAGAGCATGTGCACTTCAGTCATGAACTACCTGGGGATCAAACCAGCGATCTTCCAGTCAAAAGACCAGACCCCTAACCACCAGACCACGGCTGTACAGTCGAGCTGTACAGTAAACATTCAAAAGTACTGCTAATTAGGACAATAACATTCAACTTTCTCACCTGCTTCTTGCTGTCCATCTTCCTTTCTCCACCTACCCCCTTTCTATTCTCCTCTCTCCCTCTCTGTGCTGCCTACCAATTGGTAACTAAAACAAAACAATAATAAGTATTTAATCTAATAACACAAATAAATAGATTAATATAAATTTACAGCTTCTTTTCATAGAACATTGAGCTGCTGTGTCAGATTCAAATCACACTAATACTAATAATCTGATATCAGTATTATGAAGATCATTTACAGATTCACAGGATGTGATAAACACAAACTATAACACAGGTGACAAGTGTGTTACTTTCATTTTAAACATCTTTTCAGCAGATATGATGGTAATAAAACTGTTAGACACACAAACACATTTTAGATAATTTTCCTCCCACATTAGCAGCTACAATCTCTATATAAATATAAATTAAATATTAATTAATATAAATAATTAAAACAGAATCAGTGCCTAAATAAGTCACTACTATATACAGACAGTTCTGTTTTTAGCCTGTTCATATGTGCTCTTCTACAGTTAAATCAGTTACTGCTCAGGAAAAATGACTTCAGCATTTAGGACTACTCACTTTTTTTTATTATTTTTAGGGCATCTGGTCACCTACTGTGGACAGTGAAGCCACATCATTTTCACCTTTCTCTCTCACCTGAACCTGGCTGTTTTTTCTTGACAAAAAAAAGAAAATGACTGACTGGCTGACCCCCCCCCCACACACACACACACACACACATTAGGAGTTTGGTGGGCATAATTTATCTCATCATGTATTATGTTCTTTCATTCTAACTCTATAAGATTAATGAGCTAATACACATATAGACAGTACTAGTCTAGCTTGGCTCTATTAGTGGAACATCAGCTCTCTTCACTGTCCAGGTCACACAGTGAACAGAGCCTGACTGACAGCAAAGTGTAACATTAACTATAAAACAATCAGATATGTATCTAAGCCCTGCATAACATTACTAACATACAGAGTGATGAACTAACATCACTTACTGAAAGCACCGAGTGTGTGTGCATGCATGGCAGAGAGGCGGGGAAGGGGGAGGAGAGGGGGATTGCTGTATTTACTTATTAAAATATTTTGTTTTAAGACGTGTACTTTATATGAATCTTTTTGTTACATTTTTAAAGAAATCTGATTATGATAGATAAACTTACATAAACAAATACTTTGTCCTCCCATTTTAGGGGTTATTAATGCAGAGCTGCACTTGTCCAACGCTGCACAAAAGCATCCATTGTTCTAGTTGGGGTTCCAATTGCTTTGGAAATTGAAAGCAGGTGCTGCTGCCCTTGCCTCAGTGCTAGGTTTCTGATAGTCTACTACACAAGACTCTTTATGTTCCACAGGGACCAGTTTGAAGAACGTCACCACCAGATGCTTCCATTGGTTCTGAAAACCTCTGGCATGTTTTGGAAGGAGGTTGTAATTGGTGACTCAGTGGCGTATGCACATGTTATGAGTCCTTGGGACTTTTAAGTAAACTTTAAGCCTCCCTCTCCTCCTTTATAGTGAATTCTGGAATGCATTACATGTGCTATTGTTAAAGAGCTGAAAAGAAAATAATGGCTTGTGAATTCAGGGCCAGATGTGCAGCTAGTCAAATACAATCTACTAAGCATGGATTTGCTGTTCGCTTGAGAGTTGAGTTTGGTTTTATTTGCATCGATGAAAAAAAATAGATAGATATAAGCAAACTGGAATACGTCATTCAGCAAGGCTAGGCTGACTATATTAACCTTCTTAAGGCACTTCGCCTTTGTTTAGTTAATTATTTTTCACTGGCTCACTGAAACAAAGCTCAGTTGAAAGTGCAGACTAGCGGTTTACTGATACCACATCTGTGTTTGTAATGTTTTTTGGGATGTTAATTATTAGAGTGAATTCAGCTTTGTTTGCCACATTTTGGTATTTTGTCTATGTAAATATAAATAATTATCTAATGAGAAATGAATGCACTGCAAAATTGATCTGAGATCTGCATTTCAAAAATGTAGGAAGTGAGTAGTGAGAGTAGTGCTTTTAAAGAAGGACTGAAAGCACTGGAGTCAAATGGAGCAGTCGGTCATTGAAGTGTGCTGTGTCCTGGGCCACTGAGCCAAATAAACAGAGTCTGAATAAAAAACCTCCATGGTGGCTGAACTGCATGGTGCTAATCTAAATGTTTATAGGCTTGTTGACTGTTCAGACTATGTGGATATGGAGGGAATGTTGAGCTGCATGTCTGAAAGGTCAGATTGATGTTAAACATTGTCAACTGGGCCACAATAGCCTGACTTTGGTTTACAGCTAAAAAGGGTTTTAATGGTTTTAAAGAGAAATATATAGTCTGTGGACTTTGAGGGTCTAAAGGTGGCTGAAATGCATCATGCATAATGTAGAGAGGACTTTATTTAAGCAGTGCAAACACACACACACACACACACACACAGAGAAACACATGGCCGGTGAGTGATGTGTGTGTATAGGCTATGCTCCAGACAAGAGCGAGTGGGTGGTGGGGTCAGTCTGGGACAGCAGCATTTCTCCCTGCCTTCCACACACATAACCTCTTGTGTGTTACCACACACACACACACACACACACACACACACACACACTCCCATTTCCTCCAGCTTCCCCATACATCATCCTGCCAAGCACGGCTGACTTGGCTGCTCACAGTCTGCCTTTGAACCTCACTGTTACTCCTGTAAAGCTAGTTTCTGGATCAGTCCTAGTTCAGGCAGACTTCTAGATTAGCCCACACTCAGCCAAATGGAAGTCTGTTCCTGTTGTACAATCACTACTGAAGGCTGATTCAGTCTCTTCACATCCAGGACTAGCCAGCACACTAAATTACATTATGTCAACGTTCTGGGAACCTATTGTTTTGGAGCTCGCAAAGCTGAGATGTATTTCTTAGAAAGTTGTGAGTGTTCTTTGACAACATTCCAGGAAATTCTGATAACTTACTGACAAAGTTATAAACTTTGTCAAAAGTGATCTTAACCACACTGGAAATGGAACATGGGTAGAGTTACTTTATAATGAGCTTGTGACACTGAGAAAACTTTGCTGAGACAAGGTAAACAATGCCACTTTTCACAATGTAGTAACAACACAGGAAGAAAATATACAATATTAAGACACTATTCTGTGTTTGTCCATTGTGAATTGGTGGCTGTTATAAAATACCACTAACCTATTTACATATTGTAAATGTTATTATTGGACACATTTGAGAATTAGATTTCCCGAAATAAATAATCTAACCAACAACTTGGAGACTCATTTGTGTCCAGGCAGAAACAAATGCATGTATAATAATAATAATAATAATAATAATAATAATAATAATAATAATAATACAATATAAAATCATGTGTTTTAGTGCAAAATGTAACATATTGAAAACAAATAAAACACATATATAGTTTATATAATTATATGAATATTAATAATGAGTTGTCCTTATTTGCATCCGTCCCTACTGTTCTTTAGCCATAAGAGCACTAAAATCATATACTCTCTTGATCTTCTCCCTAACATCACTCCAACTTATCCTGAATATGTTGGATATCTGCCACTCCATAGAATGTAGTTAACACCATTAATACAACAATTTGGTGCTTGAAAGTTTGGTTCAAGGTGCACAGTATTTGAATTCACAGGTTATTGTTATATAGGGATGCATCAATATAATTTTGATTATATTTGGTTATATTATACAAACTAAGTACTAGTACAAATACATGTAATTTTGTACTTGCTGAAGCTGATACCTACTCAGAATGAATAAATCAGGAGCATTATAAAACAGTGTAGTTATTGTGAAATAGTGTAATTTACCTGTTACTTTGTCTCTTTGATTCATCTCACTTAACAGAAACCAACATAATACCAGCATGTAACAGTGAATGAATTGCATTTTTATTTAAACGTTTACTATTGGGTTTAAATTTAATGACATAAGCATATATAACACATGTTAACTCAATTTGTGATAGAATTGAACTATTTGTGAGTTTCATTGGAGTGTTTCATTTTAATATGTTTTATCAGGTTACTTGTATGAAGATGCTGAAGTACTTCCATTTCTTATTTTTGTTGAGTTGCAGTTTGCTTTTTTTTGGATTTCTATTAATTGAGAAACAGTTTCAGATCACCAACTTTTTTAGCTTCTGTGTTCATAAGCGCAGCTATGTGCACTAATGGTATGGGATGTTGGTATCAAAGCCTTGTTTGGAAGTAAATATGCATGGCACTGGGCATATACCCGATACCAGTATCAGTATCAATGCATGACTACTTAATTACATTACTTATAAACACTGTAAAAATAATACTGCAAAATGTGCAGTAACTAGCTGGCAGCAATTAGCTAGTAAGTTGCTGTAGTATATTCCACAGTATGTTTACTGTAAATTTAATCACAAAACTTATATAATACTGTAACATTTACTACAGTAATAATCACAATACTGTAACTGCCATTACTGTAATAATGTGCTGTATTTTTTTATCACAGCATATATTAAGACTACTGTAACAGGTATTACAACATTTATTTTAATTACTGTGAATTAATACAACAATCACTGTAAAATCAAGACACTCAAACCAAACATTTGTTCGATCATTTAATTAATCTTTTCACGTTTTAAAATGGTTTACAATTAATTTATTAAACACTGTTACAGTTATGGCAAACTGAAGATGTTGTCAACTTTATGTCACCAGATAATACAATTTAATGTGAATTTTTTTTTCTACTATTATGCACATTATTTTACAAGCTACTGTAACTAGCTAACTTTACATTTAATTATTTTCTAGATAAATACATAAATCATATCACAAAATGACTCTAAATGAACATAATGCTCCAGAATACTGAGTAAAGGTTTTTTTTTTTTTGCTGAAGTCAAAGGGTGAAGAAAGTCTATATTCAGATCTTCTCAGGAAGCTTTTAGAAGTAAATTCTGGTAAAATTCAGGTGGAATATAAAGTTAGATCCTCATCATTTGCCCAACTGTGGAGGATGTAGGCTAACTAGCTAAAAGGGTCCTCAAATGTCTGCATAAAATTAGAAAAATACATCAGAAAATGATCAAACGCTGGAAAAATGCCCACTTAAAATTATTTTATTTTGATTTACAGTAAAACAATATTTTTAGGAAAAGCAACAGTAAACATTTGTTCAGTTTACAGTAACAATGTTGTGAAAACAACATTAGTAATGCACTAATTTCACCTCAAAATAACAGTTTCAAATTCATTTTGATAATACATGGACTGGTAGAGAATATCATTGTCACTTTAAGTCCAGGACGCTATAACATTAACCTTGGAGAAGTAAATATGAGACCTCTCACAAGAACTGTAACCCTTTACAGCACCACATCACATACCAATAACAAAATGTCTTCAGCTTGCTATAAGAAGCTAACTCACTAATCTCAGAATGGAGAGAATGTCAGAGTTTGTGAAGAGACCAACAAAGATGTCAGAGGAAGTGAAGAAGTGGACTTTAGGTGACTATTGAATCTTTAGTGTTTGTTAGCAACATTAGCCTTGCAGCTTGAGATATGAATGAAATACACATCATTTCAACTGTTCCTACTTTTACATTTTATACAAATGAGGGAGCTATCCTAGAAAAGGTCACAGCAACATATCTAGGCCTATGGTCAAACAATTTGTTAAATTTCTCTACCTTTACACATAAATCACTTTTCGTTGTTTTATATGTAGAAATTGTTCCTCCTTCAGGACTCCTTCCATGCTGCCAAAATCACTCTGTTTCAAAATGACTGTCCTTCCATTGTTTTATGATGGTGATGTAGTTTACATGATGACTGGCATGTTAAGGTGCACTTTAGAAGTTGGATATTTTTTTTATCATTCTGATATCCATTTTATTATAAATGCCTCTTTTACAGTTGCTTGCAAAAGTATTCAGACCCCTTGAACTTTTTCACATTTTGTCAACTTACAACCACAAACTTAAATGTATTTTATTGAGATTTTAAGTGATAGACCAACACAAAGTACCACATAATTGTGAAGTGGAATGAAAATGATACATGGTTCTCAAAATGTTAATCAAATAAAAATCTTAAAAGTGTGATGTGCACCTTATATCAATATTTTGTAGAGACACCTTTCACTGCAATTACAGCTGCAAGTCTTTTGGGGTATGTCTCTATCAGCTTTGCACATCTAGAGGCTGAGATTTTTGCTCACATGAATATTCTTTGATTTAAATCATTCCGCTGTAGGTCTGGCTGTATGTTTCATTGTCTAGCTGGAAGGTGAATCACCTTCCCAGTACCAAGTCTTTTGCAGCCTCCATCAGGATTTCTTCCAGGATTGCCCTGAATTTAGCTCCATCCATCTTCCCATCAACTCTGATCAGCTTTCCTGTCCCTGCTGAAGAAAAGCATCCCCACAGCATGATGCTGCCACCATCGTGGGGATGGTGTGTTCAGGGTGATAAGCAGTGTTACTTTGCCGCCACATATACAGCTTTGCATTTAGGCCAAAAAGTTCAACTTTGGTCTCATCTGATTAGAGCATCTTCTTCCACATGTTTGCTCTGTCCCCTACATGACTTCTGGCAAACTGCAAGCAGCAGTCATATAGTCTTTCTTTCAACAATAGTTTTCTTCTTGCCACTCTTTCATAAAAGCCAGATTTGTGGAGTGCAGACTTATAGTTGTCCTGTGTACAGATTCTCCCACCTGAGCTGTGGATTTCTGCAGCTGCTCCAAAGTGACCATGGGCTTCTTGGCTGCTTCTCTGACCAGTGCTCTCCTTGCTTTATCTGTCAGTTTAGGTGGGCGGCCATGTCTTGGTAGGTTTGCAGTTGAATACTTTTTCCATTAGTGAATGATGGATTGAACAGTGCTCCTCGGGATACTCAAAGCTTGGGATGTGTTTTTATAACCTAACCCTGCTTTACACTTCTCCACAACTTTATCTCTGACCTGTCTGGTTAGTTCCTTGGTCTTCATGATGCTGTTTGTTCACTAGTGTTCTCTAACAAACCACTGAGGCCTTCAAAGAACAGGTGTATTTATACTGAGACTAAATTACACACAGCTGGACTCCATTAACTAATTAAGTGACTTCTGAAGGCAATTGATTGCACTGGATTTTTTTAGGGGTATCAGAGTACAGGGGGCTGAATACTTCTGCACGTCACACTTTTAAGATTTTTATTTGATTAAAATGTTGAAAACCATGTATCATTTACATTCCACTTCACAATTATGTGCTACTTTGTGTTGTTCTATCACTTAAAATCTCAATAAAATACATTTATGTTTGTGGATATAAGGTGACAAAATGTGAAAAAGTTCAATAGGTTTGAATACTTTTGCAAGCAACTGTAGTAGCTACACATCACTGCTCTCTCTATCTGGCTCACTAGCCCTCTTTACACATCCGTCACAAAATACACTCATTTACAAGACTCTTCTAGGACAAACACCACCATACCATGGTTGATTAAATAATAATAATAATAATAATTATTATTATTATTATTATTTAACCCCCACTCCTGTCATACTCTTTATGTTCTGTATTTTCTCAAGTGGCTCTGCTGCTTGCCAGGCTGCCAATTGTAAATAAGAATTTGTTCTTAATGACTTGCCTGGTTAAATTAAAGGTTTAATAAATGTCTTAACTGATTAACTGAGGTATGTGGATGATTTTTGAGTGAATTATTTTAATATTTATGTCGTTTTTATAGGAAAAACAAATCAAACACAGCAATATGTACATTTGAGTTTATTGTTATAGGATCAGAAAATTGGTGTATTGCTACGCAGAGCTTTTGCTCAGCCATTCAAATGCACTTCAGCTGCCAGCCGCACAGCGGAACAGCATGGAGCGCTTTACACCTTGAGAGAAATGAACCCCTCAGTTTTGCCAATTAGCACAGCAAGTGTGAATGTGAGTGGTGGGGGAGCTACACTCACAGCTATGAGCTCTGGCTCATTCACAAGTACACACAATTATTAGCCAGATTGCTCTGTTTTACTCAGAAGAATAGCAATATGTTCTAGCTATGTGTTAATGCTTGTGTGTTTGTGTTCTCGGGCAATTTGTTGCTGTTTTGTGGTGGAACTTTTCGCTGGTTGACTTTCATAAGATCTTGCCTCATAAACCATTTTTACAGCCTATTACTGTAATGTAACAAGCACTTTACAAACTGTAAACACATGCCCTTTTTCAGCCACTGTGAGTGTTTATGTTCTGAGACTGGTGAGTCTGAAGGACTTTAATTTAGCATCAGCATCCTTTGTGAATAGTCTTGCTGTTTTGGGAGTTTCTATTGCTTAGGCATGAATGGACTTTTGGGGATTCACTGTCTTTTTTTAAAGGCTGCTGAGGTTTGGAAAGCTAGGAAACATTGAAACTCTTTTGCCACTTTTGTCCTACAAATCATGTCAAATCGGATCCTGGACTCCACAAGGTCATGGAACAATGGCAAGACCTCTTGACTTGACCTATTCTCCATTCTATTTTTCCTGGAATTATACACAGCCAGTTTTGCCTGGCCAATCAAAAAGTTAAATAACTGCCAATTAACTCGCTCTATATGACTGTAACCGGCCCCAAATATAAAAATCATAGGATTAAAATCAACCTCACCCCTCTGAAAAATAATTGTAAGTGTATCAAAAAGGGGTTTGAGCCTCTGACATTCCAAAAAACAATGACACACCATCTATTGTAGACTGCAAAAAAACACATAAAACACTGACTCCTGGATTAATAATCAAAACAAAAGCATTTACAGCCAGAATACCATATAGAATTCTCCATTGAAAATCCCCTGTCCTCTTTGTCAGTGGGGGCTTGAACAGCACCCTCCACACTGGTCGTCTGTCAAGACCCACACCTAGCTTGTCTCTCTTCACCGTATCAGACTTTACATTGAGTGCCGACTTATTAAGGACTTTCACACAACCTTTATACAAAACCTGGCCTGACACAGCATGGAGATCCAGATCTTGCAGTTCAGTACAAGACAATAAAGGACCCGACACACCATCTAAGTCAGGTGTAATGGTAATTTTTGGAAAAAGGTCTTTGTTAATTGGTGTCAGGCTCCCTGTCCCATATTCCTGCAACAAGGACTTGTCCTCTGAAGACAACCTGCTATTCCATAATTCCAGGATAATATTGGTCTGCCGGGTGGACCACTGGCCCAACAATGAGGAAACAGCATGCACGTTGTTGAGGCCCTGCCCTACCACATCTACCAGGTCCCTCAGTTTAACAGTCTTTGAGACACAAAGTCTATGTGCAAGTCCCAGTTCCCCATTCATTGAAACATCTTGCCATGCCCCTTTAATCAAGGGTTCTTCTAAAGGCCAGTAAAGAGAGTTCTGCTCCAATCTATAGTACTTAAATAGTGTCCATATCTTAAAAATTCCACAGTAAAAAGGAGGTAATGCATTTAAATGCAATTGTCTATAATCCATAAAAAACAATGCTGTGTCTAGTCCCAGTTCAACAGTGTGCAGAATACTGCTAGCCACTTCCTTCCACACTAGGTCCTCATCACCAGTAAGGTATTTCTGCAGAAACTCTAGATGAAATGTTGCAATTCTGCTTGAAAGGTGAATCAGTGCTTGCCCTTCTTCCTCTCTGGGCAGAAAAAGCCCACTCTGTGGGACCCAGTGAAGGTGGTCCCAGAAAAAGTCCACCAGATGTGCTTGCATTTGTGATATTAATCCAACCAGAGGGCACATACAAGACAGTTTGTGCCATAGCATTGAAGTCCATGAATCCGTCTCCATTTTTTTAGGTGACCTGTCATTTTTTCAAGTACACTCTCCCAGTTTTTCTGCAGAAACAAGTCATCCCCTAGGAACACACCTAAATATTTAAACCCCCTTCTTCCTCAAACCATGTTTGCTGGTAGCTGTGGCAAACACCCAGGCCATTGTCCTACTGCCAAACCTTCACACTTTTCCCAATTTACTTTGGCTGCAGATAACCCAAGATCCTGAACAATAGTCACCAAGTTATCAGCATCTGATTGTTTACTAATCATTATTACAATGTCATTTGCATAGGCTGAAAGCTGAAGTTTAGCATGTCTGTCCCATCCTAGATCTAATCCGACAATAGTAGAATAGAGCTTGTGTAGTAGTGGTTCAATGGCCAAGGAGTAAAGCATTCCAGAAAGGGCACACCCCTGGTTAATGCCACAGCAAACTTTAAAAGGTGCACTCAATCCCCCATTTATCTTCAATACACTTTCAACATCCTGATACAATACTTTCAACATGTAAAACAACATGTGGGCCAAAGCCCAACATTTCCAAAGTCTGCCATGGATACTGATGTTCAACTCTGTTCAAGGCTTTTTCTTTGTCTAAAGAGATAAGACCAAGGTCAAGCCTAGAGAAGTCCAAAACATCACGCACCAGGAAAATGTTGTCCCTGATGAACCTGTCAGGCCCCATAACTTCCTTCATCCTAATGGCCAGGCTCTTTGAAAAAAACATAAGATCCATACACAAGAGACTGACAGGCCTCCAGTTCCTGATCTCCTGCAAGTTGCATTTTTTAGGCAACAAAGTGATAAATGCCCATCTGCAGCTCAAGGGTAAGTAGCCCTCATCCAGGCTGTCACTAAGGACAGCTGACAGGTCAGCACCAAGCTCAGTCCAGAACACCTTATAAAATTCCATGGGTAGGCTGTCAATACCTGGGGTGGTTCCCCCTTCATTCCTTGTAGTGCAGCATAAAGCTCTTGTTCTTCTATTGGCCTATCAAGATCTATGCTCAAGCTGCTAGAGATCTTGGGCATTCCAGCATAGAACCCATGAGCCAGCTCAGCAGCATGCTTGTACTCACTTCTATATTGTTCAGTATAAAACTGTACAGTCTATTTCTGGATCTGTGATGGCTCTGTCAGTTCCTGTCCACCCTCAGAGAGTAAGGCATGGATAAAATGGCTTTGGCCATTCTTTCTCTCAAGACTAAAAATGAACTGGGATGGGGCATCCATCTGCATTAGATCCTGATAACACGATCAAACTAAAGCCCCCTGTTCTATTACACCCAACAGGTCTTTAAGGGCAGATGTTTTTGATCTCAGGACCGCAGCCTGACCCCGATCTCCAGTAGACTCCAGCTGTCATTGCAGTTCAGTTATTTCCATCTCAAGTGACCTCACTGACTGAGTAATGTGCCTTGAAATGTTGAAAGTAAATTGTTGACAGAGCTGTCATATGCTAATCTTCCCACAATTCCACCATTCATGTAAGTTGAGATAATTGTGTTTTTGTAGTTTAAAATGGTTCCAATAAGACACAAACACTTTTCTAAAGTGTGAGTCAGCCACACATCATCCTCAGTGCAATTAAAATCCCCTCCCAAAAACAAGAAACTTTCAGAACAAAGATTCTGCAGAGTGATATTGACAGTATTCATAAAAAATATCCTTGTCAAGATCCACAGTAGGTGTATATACATTAATCAAAACAATTTTAAAATTCTCATATTTAGCACAAACCATCAAGTACCACTTGCTCATTCTTCATAAAAGTCCAAACTGCCTTGATAAACAATTTGTGATCTGGAAAATAATCATCAACCATGACACCCTTCATGTTCTCAGTTTTGTTGAGAAATATTTTTATTTTTCCAAAGCTATATAATGATTCTGGTACTATGGTGGACTCTGACAGTGACATATCAGAGTTAGGGAGTCAGTCGAGTTCACACGAGGCTGTGTGAACTCGACTGACTCCCTAACTCTGATATGTCACTGTCAGAGTCCACCATAGTACCAGAATCATTGTCTAATACTTCTTTATGTTTTTCACCCATGTGAGCTCCGTGTGCTCTCCGAGTCTTAGCCCACTTTAGCTTACTTTTTCCTGACACCCTAAATGGTATCTGTTCAATTATGGTGTCTGTGTCCATTTTCTTTTTCTCTAGAAAGAGCAGCAACAACATCTACACCCTGGTCAGCAGCAGATATATTACTAATTGGATTTTTGTTTAATTCGAAACTATATTGATTGACCTTTTTATCCTCACTAACTGGTTCAGGTTCTACACCCCTTTCCATACCCTGTACTTGACTATCTGAAACATTACTCCCCTCTGTGGTGTCAGCCCTAGAAGCCAACACTCCCTCTAGCACTGCACTCTAGTAGGTGCAGAGCCTGTTGCTCATGACATACCTTCACCCACATCAAAAGGACTTGAACGCTTCAAATGCCCCTCCTGATCACACCCAAAACATTTCATGTGATCTTTGGTAACATTGTAGTCAAAACCATTTATTTAGAATTTAAAGTTAACATTCAAATCTTCCGCACCATTTTTCAAAACCATGTACACTTGTCTGCTAAAGCAGATAACATGACATGTACTAGGAGTTTTTCCACCAAAGAGAGAGAGAGAGAGAGAGAGAGAGA
>BRDA01013070.1:11022-21340 GCA_036984385.1 Crenuchus spilurus | reverse complement strand
AAACATAATCAGATTGTCCTAAAAGCAGATCAAAAGAACCCAGTTAAACAAATGAGACACAAATATTATACTCTGTCATTTATTTATTGAGGAAAATGATCAATATGACATATTTTTACCTTTTTTAATTTAAGATTTTTTTCTGCCTTTCATAGTAAGACAGTACAAAATACACGTCAAAAGCACCAGAAATGGGACAAAAGTAAACAAACATAAACAAAGACTAAACACATCAAAATAAGTACATAAAAAAATAGAATTACATTTGCAAAAAGTGATAGTAGACATGTTAAATATATATTCTACAGTCTGCTCTGGTAGAAGGTATATTTAATAGACAAACTCAATTGTCATTGGAGCACAAGTCCTGTCCAGTGGGCTAATTGAAGGCAAATTAAACCAGATGTTTTCTTTAGCACTATTCCTGTGGTGTGTATGACTGCTTCCTACACTGAGAACATTCTTTGAGCTGTAAGAGAGTGTGTGTAGTGGTCTTGAACAATACAGGGTTTGTTAGTCATTAACAAAAGGTGACTTTTTTACATGTGAAAGTATTTGTGAACTATTTCACATGTGAAAGTAAAGTCGCTGGCATGTGCTTCATTCCCACTGTCACAGTGCAGATGTGTAGGTAGATGAAGAGTAGATGGCAATGTACATGGTGCCATTGTCCTCACCCTGTGTTATACTAATCTAGCAATAAAGTAATCTCTTACAGTTACCGACTACTAAGTGTTTTGTTTCTTTTCTTACTAATTTAGTCTCTGAGAGAACCATGTAGATTACATTTAAAGCTTTTGAACATACATTTCATTTTCACAGAGCAGGTGTCCATGTAAATAGACTAATTTGCATGTCCTTGTGCTACTTTAGACAACCAATGATGATTTTCTGAACATAAGTAGATGTCACAAGGGGCTGGGGTGGTGTCACCGGTGTCTCTGTGGTCCTGTGTATTGTGACTGTGGAAGGCTGTTAAGGTGCCAGCAATGTGGTCTGGTTTGGAGGTGGTGGTGGAGGAGATGATAGATGACATAACAAACATGGTAGGAATCCTTTATTGATAACCCAAACATGAGAGAAGAAACTATACACAGTCCAGACTGAACAGTAATTTAGTACATTCACTAACAATCACTCTAAAGACCTGGCTTTACCTAGACCAGGGGTGTCAAGCTCATTTTCACCGAGGACCACATCAGCATAATGGTTGGCCTCGAAGGGTCAGATTAACAGTATGAATGTAACAAAATGCAATATAATGTAAAATAAATGAAATAACACCTTATGTTGTTAGATATCTATTTCTGTTTTTATTATGTATTCAGTATAAGGGGAGCAGGACCATGGTGCAACCAACATATTACAGAAGCATCATTTTACAAAACAATGAGGTAAAGCTGCCTGTCCTTGAACCCACACAAGTAGATGCAGAGACTTTTCTTCTTTTGACGTTATGTTATGTGACGGGATGTTATTTATTTCTCCTTTAGCTTAAAAACACTCACAGTCACTATCACTATCGATTTCTGCCGGCAATTCTCCTCACAACTACTACAACCACAAAGAACAATGCAGACCACTCGCTAACCAGAAGTTAAGAGGCACCACCTTGTGCACCGGGGCCATTAACTCCAACTGAAGTGCTGGTGTAGCGAGTGTGTGTGTGGGGAAAAAAGGGGAAAAAACATTATATATACAGTATATATAGTTGTTGCCCATTTTACATAAAATCTCCTTTTATTTGTTTATTATTTTCTATTTTTGCCTTTTTTTGTAACACAGTTTAGTGTATTTTTGTTGTTTCCTTTGTGCAGTAATATTGGTTTTTTTGAAGTTTTCTTCCTCCTTTGAATTAGTCACTATGGTCACTGGGGGGAAGGGGGGGCGTCGGGGTCTTTTATTTTAACGCGCAGAGTAGAGCTGGTGTGAGAGGTTCAGAACTAGTGATGGGAAGTTCGGCTCTCTTAAGAGAACCGGCTCTTTAAGCTTGGCTCCCAAAGAAGAGCCGGCTCTTTTGGCTCCCAAACGGCTCTTTGCTTGTTATTATTTGTAGCCTCATATTTAAATCTAAATAAGCAAAAATAAATGCTTTGTGTGCTGAGAAACCCTTTTGCCTTCAGTCTTTTTATGATAAACTTTATAATTGCTTCATTTTGTGCATTAGTTCTGTTAAAAATTCTTACTTTTATTTAACTTTTTTTATTTTTTATTTTTTTACCCCTTCCCAGTGTAGTGGTAGACAATTAGCCCATCCCCTCTGTTAGGCCTCTCCCCATCACTTTGCAATGTCCCTGACTCTAGGAGGGTGCAGGCAAGTACAAGCCTCCTCCGTTGCGTGTGATGCAGCCACCGCTTCTTTTTTGAACCACCGCTGATACACCGTCACTGGAGAGCCTAACGCGCTCAGAGGAAGGCACACAGGGTCCCCAGCTTTGATTGGACCAATCAGTAGATGCCTGAGCCAGCAGACATTACAATGTGAGAGTGATAGAGAGAGAGAGCGCCATCTACCTGCCCAGAGAGAGCACTGACAATTTTTGCTCTCTTGGGCCCCGGCTGTTGATGGCAAACAGCATGACCGGGATTCGAACTCGAATTCGAGTTTTAGCCCGCTGAGCCACTCGGGGCTTTATTTAACATTTTTAAATAAACTTTTAATGGAACACAGGAAATACAAACACACACTGAAAACAAATCTACAACATCAACAGCAGAACCAAAGTCTTAACACTACATAAACCTTTAGTGCAGACTGGCATTCAATAAACTCAGATGCCTCAGTTTGGATGGGCTGATGCGATTCCTTCTGTCTGTTCTGTCCCTTTCCTCAGGTTTGTTAGCAGAGCTAATGAGAAATTGGGAGCCGGCTCTCATTCAATGGAAGTCGGCTCTTTTGATTCACTACCAAGCATCGGCTCTTAGAGCCGGCTCTTTTGCCAACGACACATCACTATTCAGAACTCAGTGTGTGTGGTTCTGTGGGTTCTACACCACGGTTACACAGCGCAGAGAAAGAGTTTTAGAAGTGGGTGGAGTGTAGGTGAGCTAGGCCACCTGAGTTCAAACAGGTCCACTACACTGGGACGCACTGCAGACGAAACTGTCGCATTGAAAGCATGGCCACTGGTGAGATACCGTTGATACTCTTCTAATGATCATTGTGTATATATATATATATATATATATATATATATATATATATAGTGAGGAAAATAAGTATTTGAACACCCTGCGAATTTGCAAGTTCTCAAGTTACTCTTCAGTAACACACAAATAAATGATAAAAAAAAATCATACATTGCGATTTCCGGATTTTTTCTTTTAGATTAAGTCTCTCACAGTGGACATGCACTTAAGATTTCAGACCCCTCCATGATTTCTAAGTGGGAGAACTTGCAAATTTGCAGGGTGTTCAAATACTTATTTTCCTCACTGTATATATATATATACAAACTGTATATACAGGAGCGGATTTGTAAGTTCTGGGGTACCAAGCAATGTCAAGTCTGGGGGCCCTGAACAAACGGATTCTTCTTTATAGTTATGGTGCGGTACAGGCTTAAACATAAAAGAAATTATTATTATTATTAATAAATATTTATTACATACATTTTAATCATTACTTTAACATTATTATTCATAATATTTTATTTGGAATTACTAATTACTATTAATAATATACTATTAATAACTATTATTATTATTATTATTATTATTATTATTATTAATAATAATAATATTAAATAATATTTGTCATTAATAAAATATAAATTATTAAATATTAATAATAAAAAATTATCACCCAATTCTGTGTTACACCTTGATAATCAACTTCACTCCAATTCAATAGCAGCAATTTTACACTTATGTTTGCACTGTATAGTCAATAGACGTCATATACATAAAATTATACCTCATGTTTTGAGTAAAAATAAGCAGAAATTCTCAATTAAACTGAGGTAAACTTAGAGGCATGTAAATGGTTGGCTTATCACAGACTGGTAGACACACGCACACAGACACAGATTGTAATGTTCATTTTAATGGATTTTAATATGAAACCTCTGATATTAAAATACATAAGATACGTCTGTCTGATGTGAAACAGGCAGAACAAACTACATGTTAACAACTTACAGTGTCAGGTGAACACGGACTACGGGCCAAATGGCAAAACACTGGTTTGCAAGTCCAAACGTTGTTTGATGGAGTGACCACTGAGACGGCCAATCACACATTAGCAAGAAATGGCAGAGCCAATCGATGAGCTTCTAGGCGGTTTAAAGAAAAATAGGCTTCCAACTGAGAGGCCGTTTTTTGCTGATTCGACCCGTGTCTTTTTAATATAGCGTAACACTGTTTTTGGACAGAAAAATCTGCAAAGAACCAAAACTCTTTTGAAAAAGACACTGTCCCCCACCCCCACTCCCAAATTACATCTGTGGTGTAGGTATCTCTTTAGTTTGGAACAACAAAAACAATTATGCGTTTAGTTTTTTTTTTGCCAACCTTTTGTGGCCAGCAGGTGGCCCCCTGATCTCTGGGGCCCCAAAGCAATTGCGTGGTTTGCCCCTGTGTATATATATAGGTGAGGGTATGAGATCAAACTTCCCTGCCTTAACACATACTCTATCAAAGCAATTATACGTTTATGCAGATTATATGTAAATCACTCTTAATCAAAATGCATACTCCTAATTCACTGTACTAAAATCAAAAGAAAACCATTGGCTAGAATTACAAGTCAGTCAGTGGGTCTAGTTAACATCTTGTTCAATTCTAGCAGTTCCAACATATCTCCTGATACCCATTTTCATCAGAGCCTGAAAAGTATAAGCTTTGAGATCTTGTGTCATTGCAATACAACTAAAAAGAGTACATCACATATCTCTCTAATGTAATAAGTCATTAGGTAAGTTACAGAATATACATTTGTAAACCTGTCATTAAATAATTAATAAAGAGGGTTACATGGACGCCGCATCTCAAATGACTCCCCTTCAGTACACTATCCACACAACACTATTTGCTGCCACACTCCCCCGTTAGCCATCACACTTGCATTAGCGGCTAACGTCCTCTCAGCTCAGCCTCACTGCCTTCTCAGAAGCATAGGTGAGTGACAGTTTTTGGCGCAATAACAGTGGCCACACTGATGTTTTCTGGTGAGGCTAGCTGAATATGCTGCTTCAGTTCTGTGGGCATCAACTCACTGAAGGAGTATTTCAGTATTTTTCCCAAATGGTCCTCTTGAATGTTAGGTAGGCCTAGCTGACCACAGTGGTTAGCCTTTCCTTTCAGCGATCTGTCCAAACATGGAAATATGGCAGTGCATCCAGTTGAACTCCCATGCAGCTGTGCTGTTGTAGCTTGGAAGGCAGGCAAGTGCAGCTTTTGGTGTCGTCAGGGCCGCCGGATTTTTTCTATAATCCTTCTCATCAATTTCTTTTTGCAATTGTAAAAATGTCATCTGATTTATTTCCTCCCTAAATATATCTTTCTCGTTATTCACTCTGTTTAAGGATATTTGTGAAAGTGATGTTTACTGCAGTTTTGCAAAAAATGTTCAGCCCGAAACTGTTCAGCCTCAGTTTGTACGCTTTTAGTGATCATAACAGTAAGCCCCATCCATCAGAATTCATGTGGGCATTTTTGAAGCTTTTAAGGATGTTCATATGCACCCCCACAGCCTAATACATATAGACATCGATCAAGGTCACTTTGAACTGGAGACATCCAAATTCTAAATGACTGCAGTGCTTACTGGCAGTAATGGCTGAATAGAGTGAATACACTTGAGGAAGACAATATGAGGCAGGCGCTTTAGCTATGGCCGCCCTTCTCCGGCTCTCCACTGCCAAGGTCACCCGCCTCCTTCCCCACAGCCCTCAGCTTAACCAGCCTGTCAGGGTGTGACAAAAGCCATTAAGATTTAGGGAGATAGGGAGTGGGAAAATGCTGAGAAATACACTTTTCAAAACCATGGCCAAATGGGCTTTGCGGCACAGGGGCTCTGAGCGTGTTTGTGTTCTGTGTGTGTGTGTGTGTGTGTGTGTGTGTGTGTGTGTAGCGTATGAGGGATGGGAATGTTATAGAGCTATCATCATCGAAAGGAAAATCCTGTCCACCACAGAGCCCAGTGGTGAATGATATTATTGGAGAAGAATCAATGTGATTGTTTAGGAATTTGCCAAAGATATGACAATATATAAAACAAAGTATTTTACATTGGCCTAGTTGATCTGTATGGAGTCCAAATTTAGCTTCTTACTGGTTTAGAACTGCTGTTGTGGGGCCAATGTTGCAAACACTAGACCTCTATAGTCACAAAGGTAGCCCATTCATGTTAAAAATCATCACCAAAACCTCTCTCATACCCACTCAAACCACACCCTGATCTTAATTAAGGTCTCACAGTCTAGTCAGTGTGGTTTATAACACAGTGTGAATGACTGTGAACATAAAAATAACTAAAACCTGGGTAGCTAGATGCTCAGTCAACAGACTCAGGTTAGGGATCTGGTCTTGTGACCAATGGTTCACAAAGGCACCTAACCCCCAACTGCTCCCCAGGCACCGTGGATAGGACTGCTCACCACTTCTGGCAAATGTTCTCACAGCCTAGTGTGTTCACTAGTGTGTGTGTTTCACTGCACTGTATTAAATACGGAGGTCACATTCTGTTGTGTGCAATCACATTTGCAAAAAAGTTTAATTTAAATGTATTATTAGCTAGGATGCACATGGTAAAACATTCACTGATTGGTTAGAGCCTCATTTACACATTCATTCATGTGACATCACAAGCAAAAATGAGCTGAAAATGCTCATCTGAGAGCATATTAGATTAAAGTGTCACATGTTCTGTTTAGTGGTTGGTATGGCATAGTGGGTAACATCACTGCTTCCTATGTGCCAGAGTAAGGTTCAAAAATCTGGATAAGCACACTGCTCTATTCCAATATGAGTTACTGCGCAAGACTCCTAAACCTACACTGAATAAGTATGATAAGTTAATCTTAAAGGAAATTGGTTGCCTTGAAAAAAGTTTGCTGAAACATCAAAAAATTAGAATATAAAATATATAGAATATACACTGCTCAAAAAAATAAAAGGAACACTAAAATAACATTCTAGATCTCAATGAATAAAATATTCCAGTTGAAAATCTTTATTTATTACATAGTGGAATGTGTTGAGAACAAAATAACATAAAAATGATGAGTGTAAATCAAAATTATTACCCCTTGGAGGTCTGGATTTGGAATCATACTCAAAATCTCATACCACCCTCATGGAGTCTGTTTCTGACAGTTTGAGCAGAAACATGGATATTAGTGGTCTGCTGGAGGTCATTTTGCAGGCCTCTGGCTCTGCTCCTCCTGTTCCTCCTTGCACAAAGGAGGAGGTAGCGGTCCTGCTGCTGGGTTGTTACCCTCCTAAGGCCCCCTCCATGTCTCCTGGTGTACTGGCCTGTCTCCTGGTATCTGCTCCATGCTCTGGACACTGTGCTGACAGACACAGCAAACCTTCTTGCCACAGCTCACATTGACATGCCATCCTGGATGAGCTGCACTACCTGAGCAACTTCTGTGGGTTGTAGACATCACCTCATGCTACCTCTATAGTGAGAGAACTGACAAACTGCAAAAGTGACCAAAACATCAGCCAGAAAGGATGAGAACAGAGAAAAGGTCTGTGGTCACCACATGCAGAACCACTCCTGTATAGGGGTTGTCTTGCTAATTGCCTCTCATTTCTACCTGTAGTCTGTTCCATTTGCACAACAGCAGGTAAAACTGATTCACAGTCAGTGTTGTTTCCTAACTGGACAGGTTGGTTTCACAGAAGTGTGGTTGACTTGGAGTTACATTGTGTTTAAGTGTTCCCTTTATTTTTTTGAGCAGGGTATAAACTTATTTAACTTACTGAGTTTACTTGAGCTGTTCTTACTTTAAACAGCATGCAAACAAACGTAACAAATCTTGACTCTCTCGAATCTTTCAAATCTCTTGAATCTTTACTGTTCAACTCGTCTTTAAGTTTAAATAAATGAAACATTCACAGATCTTTTTACTTCAAACTGCAAACAGACTTCTGCTGAGTCAATAGTTACTAGTTTCCTGAAGTTAAAATAAAGAAACTGGTGAACAAACTCTATATGTTTAATTTAGTGTTGACTATTGTCAAAGATGTTTTTACTCCAATGAATTGACTTGAATGATTGAATTGTCTGGATACTTGTTTTTTTTTTTTTTTAACTAAGGCAGAACATCAAATTCAACCAAGAAAAAAACTAGTTAGCATAGGTGCTTCACTTCTGCTAACCATTATCCAACAAAGTGTCTTACATCCATTTTTACAAACATAGGAATCCTGTCTATTGCCCGTCTTATAATGTCACCATATAATAGTAAAGTTTAAGCATCAGTATGATGGTCATACTTGGAATCTAAGTCCATTATTATAGGACTGTACTTTGCCTATAATGGATGAGGTGGAGGGCGCAACTGTGGAAGTGTATTGCACATCTACTTCAATGTTCAGTCATGTGACATTTTGTTATTTCAAATAGACACCAAATAATGCAGTGAGTAGACATCGCTCTCACTTCTGTGATTGTATATGTATTATGTGCTATTAGTTCTGCTGTTTCTTTAAGCGAAAGCCTAGAGAGAGCAGTGCAGTGCACAAGCCACCACTGACTGCACTACTGCACTGATGCCTGCTTTGCTTCTCATCAGACTTCATTAGTAATTTAATGAGCTATCTTCAAAGTGATAGTATCCTCTGGTGTATAACAGCCTGGGCTGCTGTCATTAAAGTCCCGCATCACCAACCCACACTCTGTAAATGTGCATCAGCCTTTATACCTCACACCCCAGAGTAGTGCTGCCTGATATATTACCTGGTATATTGATGTCAGCCAACAATACTGATGTATTATCAAAATGATGACTGACAATAATGCATCCTCAGGTACTCTAAAGTAAAAGAATGTCTTAGAAATCAGAGCTAGATATAAGAGGGGATGTAATCATCTTAGGAAAAAAGACAAAATTCCTCATCCTTGTAAAAACTGCCATCCCACCTTATCATCCCTAGTTGATCAGTTCTGATGATGATGATGATGATGATTGTTACACTTATATACCGCCTTTCTCAAACCCAAGGATGGTTTACAATCAACACACTCCATTTACACACACTCAATCACACACACCGGCGAGAAGCGGCAGCCAGTCACACACAGCGTACTCTCAACCGGAAGCGACCATCCACCTGGAGGACTGCATCGAGCACTAGGGGGATCACCCAGGACAGAGTGCTTGAGAGAAGTTTGGGTCCAATCATACTGTAGTTTGTAATTGCAGGAATGTATTTATAAGTATTTTATAATGTCTGGAAGAAGAGAAAGCTAGTGAACGGTTTTGAAACAAGTGAACAGACCATTTGTGTTTCATATAACCTGTAATGTTTCACTCTGAAATGTATTTAGCAAGTTAATGGATCTGATTAAGATGCCAACTCACCAAAAACACACTTGAGCACTACACTTTAGTCATATAGAAGAGGAGTTACACAGAAAGAGAAATAATGAAGAAAAGAAAAGAAAGACTGACTTTGTAGAAACGTTCTTTTAAAGAAAATATATGAAAATGGCCAAAGATGTAATTGCTTCATATCTGTTGGTATCTTAAACAGATCTCTACATCTATTTCCTTGCCAAGTATTTCCATTAATTGGCAACCAAATGATTTGCCAGTCAAATAATGGTCACATATTTTACAAATGATCCATTCAGCTGAGATGAAATGAACAAATGTCTATTTTTTCTTCAGCATTTTGTTATAAAGCTATATGTAAGATTGAGTCATACATTGTCTGTTCTGGATACATCAGCCTGTTTGTTGTGGTATTCAATATTAATGATTTGAAACCTGTGACATGCTCATTTATGCATTTTTCTGCATCAGTATTTTTATTTCATTAGAAACATTGAAAACATATGCCTGTAAATGGCAGTCTCAGTCAGTTACCGTTCTGATACAGCTCCAGTCACAAGTTTGGACACGTCTTCTGGACATTGTGTTTTTTCATGATGTAAAAATGTTAGATTTGTTCTCCACGATGACACTTCTTACAGTTTATATTTGTATAAGACGAAACAAATGAACAAACAAATGATTTATTAATGTCTACACAAATAAGTCTCAAATCTACTGAAATCATAATTAGATGTTACATCTTGTAAAAATGTAGTACTTTTTTGTGTTACAGGTCTTCTGCACAGGTTTGAACACTGACCTCGACA
>BRDA01013070.1:0-11012 GCA_036984385.1 Crenuchus spilurus | reverse complement strand
ACAAGTTTGGACACGTCTTCTGGACATTGTGTTTTTTCATGATGTAAAAATGTCCTGCATTGTAGATTAATACTAAAGTCATCTAAACTATGAATAAACAAATCTGTAATTATTTAGTAAACAAACAAGTAAACAAACCAGAATATGTTTATATGTTACATTCTTCACAGTAGGCACCTCTTGCTTAGATGCAGCTTTCTTGGCATTTTCTCAGTCAGCTTTATGAGGTAGTCACCTGGAATGGCTTTCAGTTAACAGCTGTGTCTTGTCAAGAGTTCATGACTTGCATTTCTTGCCTCTTAATGTGTTTGAGACATCAGTTGTGTGTCTACTTTGAAGAATCTAAAACATGTTTTGGTTTGTTTAACACTTTTAAGTTTACTTCATGATTCCTTAAAAACATTCTTGCTGCATGTTTGCTGTGCTCACTTACACAGTTACACAGATGTTTGATTTCTGTAAATGTGTATAATCTGCACGTTCTGTATATTATAGTGTGTATATATATTAGCTTGCTATTTATATCCCTCTTAGCTCTCTCTTTATACTCTTTTTAGAATTTTTTTTTACTTTATTTCACTTTACTTTTTTACTTTATATTCTTTATTATACTGCTGTTTATTGTGCTTGTTACATGTAACACATGGGTTGCTCTCTCACAAAGTCAAATTTCTTGCATGTGTACATGGCTCAGAAAGCAATTCTGAATCAGATTCTGATTCTTATGTGTTCCTTCATAGTCTGGATGACTTCAGTTTTCATTTAGAGTGTAGGGAAAAAAACCATTGAATGACATGGTGTGTCCAAACTTCTGACTGGTACTGTACTTAAAAGATTAATATGTGTACTGACTGGGGCTGGAAACCTCTTATTGCATCCATCTGAATTCACAACATTTCCTAATCTGAAGAGCAGATAACACCAAATTCTGTGCTTCACAATTCAGCTACACTGTATTGCATAATTACTGGCGTCCACTAACATTAGCACCAAGTGGGGATCCTGGTGTGGGACAGGTGTGAACAACACATAATTACATGTAAACAATCCCCACTGGAACAGCTTTGCCAACACAGCATGTTTTGACCTTTTCTCTCTGTTTTGACTGGTTGTCTCTCTTTGCAGCCAGAGGACTTTGAGGGGGTCCATTCCCACACCTTCAAGGTCAAGACTTTCAAGAAGGCCAAGAGCTGTGGTGTGTGCAAGCAGGCTGTAACCAAGGAGGGCCTGGTCTGCAGAGGTCAGTACTGGTATAAAAAGACTTATATTTTTGCTACAATGGAAACCTTGAAAATAACCTTGGATTCACCTTCAAAGAAAATATGAATGACAACTAGTCAATGCAATGAGGAAACAATGTCAGTTTGGTCAGATATGTATTGTTTATAATGATGTACAAATATTTTTGGATATTAGTTGTAGTCAGAATCAGTTTATTAGTGAGGTGTCTTGATACTATAGAGCCAATAATGAGACGATTACAGAATAAGGGTTATGTTTTTTGTTGTTTATTTTTTAATATATGTTAATACAAAATGATTAAAGATGGTAAACAGGGATTGCATAATTTAAATTATTATAATATTCTGTATATCAGTGCAGGTAAACATCTCAGCAGATACTTGGAATTAGTATCACTTGTGTAAAATACATTTCCAGCAGTATTTGGAGTCTGTTGATTGTTAAACATGAACAGACTTTTGCGGTACTTTTCACTAAAAGACTGCAGTATGTAATGGGCCAGAACATTTTATTGTGTTGTGAGCATCTGAAATGTTCCAGGTGTGCTTTTGTGGGTGTTATGATGAGAGAAGAAATGTATGTGACACATAAATAAGTAAAGCAATACAGAGCATTATTTTGTCCACGTTCAGTCCTGCTACCAAATATCTATTGGTATATAGGTTGTGGTTTCAGCACCTTCTGTTAGCGGACAGCTCCTCAGTCCATCAGTCTGTCCGTTCAAATAATTGTGGAGTACCTAGCCTTGAATAGTCAGGCCTTAAGTGTGACCAGATGTGACACAGTGTTGCCAGTGTTAGGAACAGTTAAGACTGCGGTTTCAAGTACCAGACTGGTTAGTTTTTCTTTGATATGTAGAAGCTGTGTCATACACTTCCTCCATGGATAACATCATTGGGGTTGGGTTTGGGGGGCTTGCAGTGAAGATAATAAGGAAGCCAACATTACAGTAGGTATTGCATTACTTTACTGTTTTTGGTGTTGTGGTTACCATCAGAACACTAAGATCTTACCATAAATGCTTTGTCATGAAGGTGTCATTGTGGGGTTTCTATATATGACTTAATATGAAGACACACCTATATTTACATATATATGTATTTACACACACTCACACAGGCACACAGTAATCCATATACAAATGGGGTTGAGATTTCGGCAGCTTCTGGCTGTTAAAATTAGCCCCTCTGCATTACCCCAGATAAAAGCTGATGGTAGAAAAAACAGCCCTACTGCCAAACAAAAAAGAGTAAACTGGGGCAGTCAGTTTGGCCCAAGCAGCAAAGAGCTGGATGGTGCTGCCTCAGTCCCTTCTTTCATTTTTCTCCACATCCCTAATTCCATCCTTTCCCTTCTTTTCCTCCATAACCATGTTCTTCCCCGCATTCATTTTTTCCACAAATGGATCCCAGACTGCATGGCATGCTTGATGATTATCTTTCTCCATCTCTGCTGCTTTTCTCATTCTAGTCATGAAGTTTCCTGCTCTGTGTGTGTTTACTTCAGGTTCTTGTCACTGGTGATGGACTGGTTCTGTTTTGTTTCTCTCAAGAGATGGCCATTTATAAAAGCAAAGAGTGCTTGTAACCATGTCAGAACATTTTGTCTCCTTTGGGCAGCAAATGGAAGATTACACAAATCTAAAGGAAACGGGGTACGTGGGGTCCTGGAGTAATTCCTTCATTTCCAGGAGCTCCTCTGTGTTTTAATTTACATTTACATTCAGATCCAGTGGTTTTTCTTGCATCCTCTGGGACTGAATAACCTACTAGTTTTCTAGCTACCTCAGTGCTCATCTGATCATTTTATCAAAATCAAATCAAATCAAATTTATTTATAAAGCGCTTTTTATAACTGATGTCAAAAAGCAGCTTTACAGGGTTAGTAATAATAAACATCAAATCATTAGTCCCTAATCCCCGGTGAGCAAGCCAACGGCGACAGTGGCAAGGAAAAACTCCCTCAGAGCTGGAGGAAGAAACCTTGGGAGGAACCAGACTCACATGGGGGACCCATCCTCCTCTGGCCAACTAATTCTAAATTTTAGTCTCGCCCAGATGCAAATCTCTGAAATTTTCCAGGCTCATGTCTTCTCGCTTGAGAAAATAATGATTTTTGGCCGCTGCTACTGTATTTAGTCTCTTAGAGTGCAGAAACCTTCACAAAACAAAAAATATGAATCTACTTGGTCTGGGTGGAAAGTCTTTCACTGCATACAATACCTGGAAGAGCATTATGTGGAGGAAAAAGAAACTTAAGTGGAAACTTAAGGCTTAAATATTATATCATTGTGCTGTTAAACAAATTGTTTAAATCCAAATGAATAACATAATGAAGTAGATAACAAGTAGGATAAATAATCTAAGTGAATTAGTAATAATAATGTATGATCATGTGACACAGAGATTCTGTTGATGAAAAACACAACCTCCTAGAAAAGGGCTCGTCCTGTACTGATTGTAATGCTGTCCGCATATGGGAGTTTCCTCACTGAGGAGATGTGTGAAATGTTTCCTTACAGATGTCCCCCTGATAAACTAATCAAATCCATGTGCTGTTTACGTGTTTAGAATCCATAGCTATGAGCCGCAAGTAGGGCTGCCACAAAAGATTATTTTTATAGTCGACCAATCACCGATTATTTTTGCGATTAGTCGACTAATCGGATCATACATTAATTGAATATAAAACATACATCTTATTGCACTAGAATGCAGCTGTTATTATATAACCATCATTAGATTTCAGCTATATGCTAACTAAAAATAAAAACAATTAAGATCATAGTTCATTAAACCTTTAATGAAATATGCAGCTTGTTGCAACAAACAATTATTTAACTGTTTAACATAAAGTGTAAACATAGCACTGAAACATAACGTTAGAAACGTTAGCATTAGCATTCCTATTCAAACACATGACTGTTATAACGTTACAGAAAACACATGAATGTGTTCTAAGGCTGATGAATCAAACCATCATCACTAATGTTAACTTTTACAGCTATAAATATGAGTAAGCAGCAAGTTAACTCTCTGTTTACGCTCTGTTTAGCAGCTAACTAGCAATTTAGCTTACCGAGATAACGGTCCCTCTTCATCATTGTCACAATCAGGCACAACAGCTTCCTTTTCAGGTGCTCGTGCATCGCAGTTGTGCTGCCGTGGAGGCACATTCTGCCTTGCAGATATTGCATTGCACACGTTTCTCTTTCATTTTCTTAAAATGATCTTGGCCCACTCTTTTGAGCTCCGTCGTCGGGTACTCTTTTGAGCCTGTCTGTATATAACGTCCTGTGACGTCATCCACGGGCTACCCCGGTTATCACTACTGCGCATGTGCGTCAAGGACAGAAAGGAAGACGCAGCAGTAAAAGGTGAGTACGCAGCAGTTTGGAGAGAAAACGAAAGTAAAAAAAACAAAAACGACGCATCGACTATTAAATTAGTTGTCGACTATTTTAATAGTCGACATAATCGTGACTGGTCGACTAATCGTGGCAGCCCTAGCTGCAAGTATGTCAGATTGAAATTGCTGGATCTAAATGTACTTGAAATCAATACTGAAACCAGATGTATCTTTTTCTCAAGCTAATAAAGCACATTGGGCCTATTGTAAAACACACTAGCAGATGTATCATGTACATAAGAGCAAGTAACATCCCAGTAACACATTTCCTAATTTATACCAGAGCACATTCCTACAAAAACAACTGAACCAGGCTGTCTGACTCACTCATTGCCATGTACTGACCACTCCATGAGGCCCACCTTCACTGTTGGTCCACTAAACTGTACGCAGTGTATAGAAAAACTTCCCAGTGGTAGTCCTGAGGAGGTCTTTTTCTATAAATGGACTGAGTAGAGACTGGCTGACAGTGACATCATGTCTGTATCTGTAAACAGTAATAGGTTTAGGTAGTTCTGCCTACAGGCAGTTCCATTACTTAGTTAATGTAATCATGACACTTTTGACTATACAGTTAGGTTTACTACCATACAGCTCCTGTCAATGTGAGATTCTTATTACAACATCTTCACTTTGGTGTTTTATGCAGTAAAGCTCCACTTGAGGGCAGCATAGTAGAGTGAATGACAGCTTACTGCCCCTCAAGCCTGAGCAGAAGTTCACACAGCCAGTTACTATGAAAATCAATATGATATGAATAGAGTTACAATAACAATCCAGTGAGTTTGTTTTCACCATCGGTTGTGCTTTCAGAATTTAGTCCTGTGACAACAAGCTTTTAACTGCTCTTTTTTCTGTTTTTTTTTAGTGTGCAAACTGTCCTGCCACAAGAAATGTGAGGTGAAGGTAAGACATGAAGGTGTTTTTCTACTGAGACACAAACTACAGCAGCACCTGAGAGCATTTGATGATTTAGTGATTCATGCGGGTCTGGAAAGTCCCCTCTTTAAAGACTAGAAGCTCAAGCTGTGCTTCAGGGGCCACTGCTTGGTCACTGGTTTATTTTCGGCTAAGGGTGGGCAATACTACAATGTGTTATTGTTATAATGACTACAATTACAACATGCTTTTCTGAGTCATAAGTACTTGGACACTGAGCGACTGCTTGTAGCATAAAAAGACTAGATTTAGACTAGTTTTATTCCAAAGTGAATGACAATCAATAACTTCATAACTTACATATCAGAGCATGTTTTACTTCTGGAAAGTGGTGCATTTCAGAGTGAAACCAGACATTTGGACAGGAATTAATGTTGGGGGTGTGTGTGTGATAATTCTGTGTATCAATATTTGATGGACTACTATTGAACTTATTCAATGTTTTTGCCCAATAATAGGTCTGAGTGGCAGTTGGCATGCCATATTATTGGTTTATATTATTATTTTTTCCTCATCATGGGTGCATGGTGATGTGAGCATCTATGTGGACTTAACTGTGTAGAATTTTGTCTTTTACATGATATGGTGCAATGAATCATGCTTAATATAACCAGAGCTCAGATATAATATAATAAATAAGACTTAAGGCAACAAACTGGACAAGTTTAACATTGATTATTGAGAGGCTGGATAGGGCTAAAGTTCTTCTCTAGTCATACACTCTAGACATTGTAGTTTTGATTCAATAATATCTTCCCACAGTTATGTGGACATCCATGTTGGCCACAGTAAAATTGATGTTGACCTTCTCTGTAGTACCATGATATATAATCATCAGACATGGAATTATATATATATATATATATATATATATATATATATATATATATATATATATAATGACTTGTGTTATTTTAAAATAAGCACGTTATAATGAATTTTTGAGCTTTAGTGTTTGATGCGCAAGTAGTTATCCTCACCTCAGACATCTTACCAGAACATACAGGCTCAGAAATAAACCAGATTATCATCAATTGCAGCTTAATATGAGATGTGTAATAGAGTCTAATGAACATTATTGATGTGGTTTTGTATAGATACTGCATATACTATAATATATACTATATATACTATACTATATATAGTTTCTGAGTAAACAAGGAGCACATTCATAATAGATCTGATTAACATACAATACCATTTTAAAGTGTCAACTGAGCATAATTATTGTTTATAAACATCCATCGATCCATCCATCATCTTCTGCTTATCCATGTCCGGGTCGTGGGTGTAACAAGCCAAGTAAAGTAGTCCAGACCTCCCCAGGCACCTCTTCCAGCTCATTTTGGAGGATTCCAAGGCCAGATATAATCTTTCCAGTGTGTCCTGGGTCTTCTCACAGCTGAACATGCCCAGAACTAACCAGGTGCCCAAACCACCTCAACTGACTCCTCTTGACATGGAGGAGCAGTGGCTATACTCAGAGTCTTTCATGGATGTCCTAAGGGAGAGTCCAGATACCTTATGAAGAAAGCTCATTTCAGCTGCTTGCATCCGCGATCTCATTCTTTCAGTCACTACACAAAGCTCAGGACCAGGTGAGGGTTGGAACATAAACCAACTGGTACACAGAGAGCTTTACCTTCTGGCTCAGCTCTCTCTTCACCAAGACAGAGCCTGCATCCACCACTTGGCTATTCCGAGATATTCTGTCCATAAAAATCATGAACAGAATCAGTGAAAAACAGCCCTGGCAGAGTCCAACCTCAACTGGAAACCAGTCTGACTTACTGCTGGCAGTGTGGACCAAGCTCCTGCTTTATTTGTATAGGGACAGCATAGCCCTTAGCAAAAAGCCCAGTACCCCATACTCACAGAGCTCACAGGACACCCCGAGGAACACGGTCAAATGCCTTCTCCAAAACCCATGTAGATTGGTTGAGCAAACTCCCATGCACCCTCTAGGATCCTAACAAGGTTAAAGAGCTGGTCCAGTGTTCCATGACTAAGACGGAACCCACATTGTTCCCTCTGAATCTGAGATTCAACCATCAGGCAGATTCTCTTCTCCAGTACCCTTGACTTTACCGGGGAGGCTGATGAATGTGATCCCCCTATAATTGGAACACACGCTCTGGTCCCCTTTCTTAAAAATGGGGACAACCACACCCATCTGCTAATCCAGGGGCACTGCCCCCGATGTCTACGCGATGTTGCAAAGACATGTCAACCAAGACAGCCCTGCAACATCCAGAGCCTTGATAAACCCAGGGCCGATCTCATCCACCCCTGGGGCCCTGTTACAGAGGAGGCTTTGACTACCTTGGCCACCTCAGCCTGAGTGATGGGCAAGTCCATCCCAAAGTCCTCAGACTCTGCTTCTTTTTTAGAAGACGTTCAGGTGGGATTGAGAAGGTCCTCAAAGTATTCCTTCCAATCAAATCAAATCAAATTTATTTATAAAGCGCTTTTTACAACTGATGTCACAAAGCAGCTTTACAGGGTTAGTAATAACAAACATCAAATCATTAATCCCTAATCCCCGGTGAGCAAGCAAATGGCAACAGTGGCAAGGAAAAACTCCCTCAGAGCTGGAGGAAGAAACCTTGGGAGGAACCAGACCCACATGGGGAACCCATCCTCCTCTGGTCTACTAATTCTAAGTTCGTGATAAATCATAATCATATGATGTTGTTGTAATGTTCAGGTGAGCTGATATGGTGACAGTAGTGGGACAGTAATGAATATAGTGGTAGCAATGATAACGGCCAGAAAGTCCATATGAACTCCAGTGTGGGCAATAGAATAGGGCATCTGGAGCAGGCCACAGTAGTTGGTCGTTGGTGGGCAGCTGATCCAGGGACGCATCATGCAGAGAATAATAATCAGTCTTCCATCAGCCTTGGACCGGACCGGTGGGCAATCACTCACTCGGAGAGAGACAAAAATGGAATTAGTTCTGTTTGGATGTATATAGCACAATGATTATGAGACATATCAGAATGTGGCTATTGACTCTGGCAGAACTATCTAGAACAGCCTACCTAAAAGGAGAGAGCCAGAAGGTAAACAGGCATGGGAGCTCCCCAAGACACTGGCATCCCTCTGCTCACCGTCAACAAACCTGGGTGATCGCGTGAGCAGCGGTATGACAGCCCCAGCATCTCAGTTCACTATAAATCCCTATGCTAGTGCACTCCTGGACCTACAACCTTTCTATAATGTAAAATAATAATTACCAAAAGATAAACTAAACAAATATGTTTTCAGCCTAGTCTTAAAGGTTGAGACTGTGACTGAGTCCCGAACATTGTCTGGGAGGTTATTCCAAAGATAAGGGGCCGTATAAGAGAAGGCTTTTCCCCCTGCTGATGATTTCTGAATTCTGGGAACTATCAAGAAGCCAGCACCCTGTGATCTAAGTAAATGAGATGGTTCATAATAGGAAATAAAGTATTGTAAATACTCAGGGGCAAAACCATGTAGGGCTTTATACGTCAATAAAATAATTTTATATTCGATTCAGTATTTAACTGGAAGCCAGTGTTGTGCTGATAAAACTGGGCTAATATGGTCAAATTTTCTGGTTTTACTAAGAACCCTAGCTGCTGCATTTTGAACTAATTGAAGTTTATTTAAGTTCCTGCTTGAGCATCCTGATAATAGTGCATTACAGTCATCTAACCTAGAAATAGACTTGGGCGGTATAACGGTATTTTGTTATACAGCGGTATTTAAATATGGTAACGGTATCTAAAAATTATGACGGTATTAATCACGTGAGGTAATGCAGAAAATTTCAAAAAGACGTCTATTAAAACCTGGATTTAAACGTACTTCACACGTCAGCAAAACACAGCGACAGTTTCACAGAAACACACACAGACACACACTTGAGACTTTATTTCAAAACTAAACAAGTAATTGTTTATTTCGGTCTCTGGTAAAGTTATTGTTACGTGTGTCAGGGTAGAGAGGCTGCTTCCCCTTTCCCCACGTGGTTATCTTCCTTCGAGCTGCAGATTGGCTGGTCCCCTTTTACGTGGCATCCAATGGCTGTGTGCACTTTGGACTAATCTGGGATAGGGCGTGGCTTTGGTTTGGCTGTGCAGCAGAGAGAGTGCGAGGAGGACATAGTTGCCAGGTTTGCTGTTTTCACGCTAAATTGGCCTTGTTTGAAAATCCCGTCCAGCTTGCGTTTTTTTGGGCTACTTTTAAAAATTACCGCGGTCGCCAAAAAACAACAAAAAAGTGGGTGTTGCCTAGGATATTACTTCAACACGGCGTGCAAACGCGTATAAGTCGACACTAAGGAAGTTTGAACACAACAATAACACACAGAGAGAGAGAGAGAGAGAGAAGAGAGAGAGAGAGAGAGAGAGAGAGAGAGAGAGAGAAGAGAAAACAGTCACTAGCTAATATGCCAGGTAAATGGGGAAATACAGGAGGTGCTGTTGCAAGGACTGGGAAAAAGAAAAAAGGGTTGATGGACTGATAATAAATCCCTTATAAACAAAATACTAAGTGGTACACTCATAGTTGTTTTGCCATTTGCTTCAAACGTGTGACAGACATTATAGGCTAGTTTAAGCTTCTGAAGGGTGGATTTTAGACTGACTTTGGGCTGGATATTTTTGTTGGACCTGGCAACCCTGGAGGAGGCGAAGAGCAAAACGGAGCACACGGAAAGGACAGACACGCAAACAGAGCACCAGTAGGTGCACGCGCGTTTGTTTAGCTTTCTCTCCTCCACGCCACTACCAGAGACACTCTTGTTTTGCCATACTACTGAGAAGACTCTGTTTGAGACGCTACAAAGATGGGTAACGTTCAGAACCGTGTTGCCACACAATGACTGTGAAACAGTCTGCTTGAGAAAGGAGACTGTTAGCTCTTAGCTTAGCCAGGCTAAGGACTGGGGTGCGAAGGGGGCACTCAGTTGCTGCAGCCGCCACCGATAATACCGCATACCACGGTATTTTCTCAAGCTCATACCACGGTATGAAAAACACTAATACCGCCCAACCCTACCTAGAAGTAGTGAATGCATGTACCAATTTTTTTGAATCCTGTAGGGATAAGGCATTTCTTAACTTGGAAATATTATGGAGATGTAGAAAAGCTGTTCTGGTAGTTTTAGTTATGTGTTTGGTCAAATGATAAATCTAAGTCAATTATGACACCAATATTTTTTGCTACTGAGTCAGATGTAACAATGAAGTTATCCAGATTTAAATTTAAGCCTGATAATTTATTTCTCATAGTCTTTGGGCCCAAAAGAAGGACCTCTGTTTTGTCACTATTTAAGAAAAGGAAGTTATACGACACCCAGCATTTCACATCTTTTACACAGTCCTCCATTTTCTTTAATCTAATCCTGTCATCAGGTTTAGCTGATATATAAAGTTGTGTATCATCTGCAT
>BRDA01013068.1:223825-225281 GCA_036984385.1 Crenuchus spilurus | reverse complement strand
TTTAACTGTCTGGAGGAAAAAGCTACTTTTGTACGTGAGTGGAAATTGCATTTTTGGTAAGTTTGTTCAATTATACATTTAATGATAGGATGCAGGTGACTGGTAGAGCTGTGGTTTGTGTGGGTTTAATGCCAGGATCACTAGGGATGAGTTGTCACTATGATATATATCATAAGACAGGAGTTACAATATTATATACAATCATACATCAGAAATTAGAACATGTGAAGTGAGATATTTCAGCCTTTTTGTTTTAATGATAATATGTGATGGTGATGGTGAGTAAATGACTATAAACAGTATAAACACTGTGTGTCTCTCAGAGCTACAGCTGCCACATTCCTAATATCAGCACTCCTGAACCAGAGACATCAGAACTGGACTAAGCAGAACCAGAACTGGACCAAAGTGGTTTTTAAATATGGAATTTATGTTTGGGCTAAATATAGTGTGGGAGCGTCAGGTCTGCATGTAATTTAATATCTGTATGTATATATTTTAGTACCAACTTGGACCACTAGAAGGCGAGTTACTCAGTGCCCCAAAGTCCTCTTTTCTTTGTATTTCATTAGTAAATCAGCTCCTAGAGTCTGAGACACACAGTACAAGCTGTCTGAAGTCCAGTGTGCAGGTTCTGCAGTCTGTGATGGTTTGAGCTGCTGCTGTTGGTCCAAAGTCAACACCTACCAGCAGATTTTACAGCACTTCATGCTTTCATCTGCTTCCACAGTGCCAACATTACTACTGACCATCATATGACTGTGACTGACTGGCAAACTCAAGATCTGTAAGCCAAACTGAACATTTAAACCAAAATGCTGAAAAATGTCACTTTATATCAAAAATGAGCTATTTATGATACTCTAATGTTTGATCTATGACTGTATTGTGATATACTGTGGCACTCTAAGCAAGGTGAGTAAAATGTAATTTTGGTAAATTGCTCACATTGTATAAGACCACAGTCTCGTCCCTGTCGTGTCTCCACCCCCAGCTACATCATGTCTTGTCCATTGCACAGCCCTGGCCCCTCATCCTGTTGTTGATTACGTGTGCTATATGTTTCCTTGTGTCTCATAGTTCTCGTCAGTCATTGTAACGTCTACTTGTTATGTTATCATATCAGCACATAGCCTGCAATAAATGAACTAAAAATGTAAAAGCTGTTTAGTGTTCAGTAGTAAACTGTAAGCATGTTATTATAATACAAATCTTAAAAACATTCACTGAGGCTTCTCTGACAACATCTCGTAAAAATTAAAATTCAGGAGTTTAACATGTGCAGAACCAAAACAACGTGACTCACTTTGATATGATTCTGATGCTGGTACAGATTTGTTGTGATTGGGCGGAGCTTTTAGCCCCTCCTCCTTCATGATAACCTGTGACTCGCCCTGACTCAGCTGTGAGACTTGAGGAGACACCGACAGCGGTGCAGATGAGAAACAGCTCAGAG
>BRDA01013068.1:213825-218825 GCA_036984385.1 Crenuchus spilurus | reverse complement strand
ATTAATAATGAGTGAAAATAGAGGCTTTGAATAAAAATGCTTTTTAATTTCTTGCTCATGTTTTTCTCGACCCCCTCTAAGCACTAAGCTGGGACAAAGGCTTTCGTTATTTTAGGTTTACAGCAGTATAAATAGCTGGAGTTAGACGGAGGTAGACTGGGGGCTAGTATAAATCACTGTGTCCTACAGGGGGTCATAAATGTTGTGCTGTAGATTAAGAGGCAATACTCTAAAAGCCTCGGCTGGTTAAAGCCCACAGATATTCATGCTGTGCAAGAGTTTGTGTATTATTTTGATAAAGATGCACTACTAACACTCAGACTATCATGTACAGTACCATACTAAGTAATCACCTAGCAACACCCCAGCAACCACTTGGGTGACCATAGCAACCGTTGATCAAAAGAGGTTCAGTCATAACAAACTTTTACGTTATGTTCACTAACACTCATCTAAGAATGGCTGAACACAGTAGAACATGCAGATAATCCACGGAAGCTAAGTAGGTCTGGGTTTGGTTAGTAGTTGGATGGGAGACCTGGAAATGGAAGTAGTGTTGGTGGACAGCAGGGGTTGCTATTCCTGGATCCCAATGCTCCAGGGACACTGTCCTCATCTTCCAGATGAGACTGAAATGTCCTCAGTAAAAGCTCTCTGGTCCTCTAAAAGAGTAGAGACCCTGATGTTCTTCCCTTTCCTAATCATCTCCATCTTCATAAACTGTCTCAGTCTCTCCTCACTTCTCTAATATCTAACCTGTGCTGAGGGTTCTGGTGCGGACCGGCTGCTGACCATTGGTGGTGACTCTTTAATGTCTGTCTCAAATATTTTAAGTAACAGTCCTTCTATGAGAAATGGGTGTGGTCTAATGCTTTGGTCAGCATACCTCTGAAGCCCTGTGTGGTGTTCCTGGCCTCCAGGTCCTCCAGGTCTACTTTGAGCACGTGAGATTGTGGCTCCGCCTCCTGGTGTTCACTGTCTTCAGCTTCAGATACCACAGGGCTCTTTCACAGGTCCAGGTGCAGGACCAGCAGTGTGAACATTAATGGTCATAATGTTTTGGCAAGTATGTTTCAGATGACTTGAAAACGTTTGAGTTTGGTGGGTCTCTGTCTTCAGACATCAGGGTTGCTCTACTTCAGCTCATTATTATGTTTCTGCTGTTATTTCGCTGACATGGAGGAAGCCCCGTCCTAAGAGGCTCTGAGAATCAAAACCAGCTGGAGAGCATATGTTGTGCTGCTTGTGTGTGTGTGTATGTGTGTGTGTGTGAGTGTGAGGTTTATACCACAGTCATTTCCCTGCAATCTGATTGGCTGAGAGTGCCAGTATTGCACCGACGGAAGCATTTTTTTTTACCAAAAAGAATGTATAATTTGGATTAATCTGACTACAGAACAGTTTTCCATTTTGCTTTGGTCCTGAACTTTGGTCCTGAGTAGACGGCGGTATTTCTAAATTGTGTTGACATGCGGATTCTTTTTTAACTTTCATTTGTGGATTGCACAGAAAACTGATTTCTGGAAGTGTTCCTGAGCCCATGCAGTGATTTCTAGTACAGAATCATGCATGTATATTTGTTGATATCAAACTGGTGAAGCTCTGCTCATCTTTGCTTCTGAGAGACTCTAAAATGGTATTTTTTTATAACCAGTCATGGGACATGGATCCTTAAGTAAATTAAGGAATGTAAATTTTGTAAATTTTGCCTGTGTCCCATTTTTTTTAGATGTGTCGCTCCCATCGACTTCTAAATGAGTTAATACAGTGCCCTCCATAATTATTGGCACCCTTAGTTAAAATGTGTTAAAAGACTTATAATAAATACATTTTTTATTGCAGAAGAATAATCTCACTTTTAAAAAAGTTTATTAAAAAGCAACCTTCAACTCAAGTGAAAAAAAATAAAATAAAGAAAAAATCCTGACTGAGAAATAATTATTTCCCATAAAATGACCTGTTCTACAATTATTGGCACCCTTAACAATTTCATGGAAATAAATGTATTTGAACCATTTTTGTCATTTTTACTGTAGTTTATAAAGTGGATCAAAGTATCTAGGAACCTTTCATTAGTAATAATTTCCTGTTTCCCTGGGGTATAAATATGGCATCACACAAAGGCCTATTTCTCTTATTCACTCTTAAACATGGGAAAGACAAGAGAAGACACTATTCAAGTTCAGCAGATGTGTGCCAGCCTTCATAAATCAGGCAATGGCTACAAGAAAATAGCCACTCACCTGCAGATGCCCTTATCTACAGTCAGAGCAATCATCAAAACATTCAAAACATCTGGAACTGTGACAAACAAGCAAGTGTATCTTACCACCACACACAGTGAGAAGGATGGTAAGAGAAGTAAAAAGTTCTCTAAAGCTCACTGTAAGAGAATTGAATCAAATGGTAGCATCTTGGGGTTATAAGGTCTCCCAAACAACCATCAGGCGCTATCTACATGCCAACAAGCTGTTTGGGAGGCATGCATGGATAAAGCCTTGTCTGAGTTATACTCATAAGCATAAACGGGTGGAGTTTGCCAAGCAGTACTGGGATTTTAACTGGGACTGTGTGCTTTGGTCAGATGAGACCAAAATAGAGCTTTTTGGTAACAAACACTGTAAGCGTAACACCAAGGATGAGTACGCAGAAAAACACCTCATGCCTACTGTTAAGTATGGGGGAGGATCGGTGATGCTGTGGGCCTGTTTCTCCTCCACAGGACCTGGGAACCTTGTAAGGATACATGTGCTCATGAACTCTGTGAAATATCAGGACATTTTGAATCAGAATCTGGTGGCCTCGGCCCGAAAACTGAAGATGGGTCATCACTGGGTCTTTCAGCAAGATAATGACCTCAAACATGTGGCCAAATCTACTCAAAAATGGTTCACAAGGCACAAAATCAAGCTCCTCTCATGGCCATCTCAGTCCCCAGACCTCAACCCCATAGAAAACCTGTGTGGTGAGCTGAAGAGGAGAGTGCATAGGAGAAGACCCAGGACTCTGGATGATTTAGAGAGGTTGTGTAAAGAGGAATGGTGGAAGATGCCTCTTTCTGTATTGTCCCATCTTGTGAAGAGTTAGAGGAGAAGATTAAGTGCTGTTTTTTTGGCAAAAGAAGGTTGTACAAAGTACTAAAACCAGGGGTGCTAATAATTGTGGCTCACATGATTTTATTCAAAAGATTTATTTCTTAATGTGATTTTTTTTTCCACCAAAGTGGGAAATCTGAGATTTTTATTTACCTGTATTTACGTTTGACACCGTGTGTAAGTGGAACTGGGCTTGTATATGCAGGTGTGTTTGTTTTTGTGTTTAGAGTGTAGAATGAGTGTGTTTGTGTGTTCAGGTCTGACAGAGGTCCCCAAAAACATCCCCACTGACACCAAACTTCTGGACCTGCAGAACAACCGCATTACTGAGCTGAAGGAGAGCGACTTCAAAGGCCTGAGCAACCTCTACGTGAGCCACACCTCCTGTTTAACACGACTGATGCTCAGAGAGAGTGAAAGGTCCTGTGTGGGAGTTTTGGGCTACAGGTTACTGAGAGAATGCTGCTCTTTGTGAGCAGACAGGACAGAAGAGTGTGAGAGAGTATAGAGGATAAAAAACAATCACACAGGATGTCAGACCAGATCAGGTTGTCCTGAAGCAGAACGCCCTGCTGTTCTCAGAGCCGAGGCCACTGCCAAGCTGAATATTTGACTTCCCTCCGGCACTCACAGCCAAGCGCTTTCCTCCATCTACGTTTATTTAGAACCTCAACCAAACTCAATATTTCACATATGCCATGTGTAAAATAGGATTATACCATTAAATAACAGCATTTATACTCTGGAAATGAGACATAGTCTTTTCTGATTGGCTGGCAGGTATTCTGCAGAAAACACAAAGTTCTCTGTCATAGTATCAGTTCTTTACTTTGACCACATATGATACAGAAGATGTGACAATAGATGATGTTGTAGATGTTTTGTTCATGTTTATTTTATTCACTTAAATACATAAAAACATCTAAATGAGGTAACCAAGGTATACCAGAGTATAAACGAGCAGGATATCTGCCTTAATGATGGAGATAATGGCTTTAAGAGCAAGATAATGGCCTTAACGACAAAGATAATGACATTAACAAGCAGGATAGCTGCCTTAAAGACCAGGATAATGGCCTTAACGACAAAGATAACGACATTAACGAGCAGGATATCTGCTTTAAAGACCAGGATAATGGCCTTAACGACAGAGATAACGGCATTAACGAGCAGGATAGCTGCCTTAAAGACCAGGATAATGGCCTTAACGACAGAGATAACGGCATTAACAAGCAGGATAGCTGCCTTAAAGGCCAGGATAATGGCATTATAAAGTGGGTAACTGCCTAAGCAAGTGGGATAATGACCTTAATAAGCAGGATAATGGCATTAATGAGTGGGATAATGATGGTAATGAGCAGGTAACTGCCTTAACAAGCAGGACAATGGCCTTAAACACAATAATGGCTTATTGAGCAGGATAATGGCCTTAACAAGCAAGATAACTGCCTTAACGAGTGGGATAACTGCATTAATGAGCAGGATAACGGCCATAACAAGTGGGATAATGGCCTTAACGAGCTAAGTAACTGCCTTAACAAGTTTGATAATCTTAACGAGTGGGATAGCTGTCCCAACAAGCAGTATAACAGCCTTGACTAGCACAATAATGGCTTAATGAGGTGTCCTATTATACCTCATTAATGGACTTGATGGAGTAAACTCATCAAGCACTAATACAGACTTTAGAGAGGACATATCATACCCTCTTTGACTTGTTAACTTTTAGTTATCAAGTTCCCTCTAAATGAAATGTCTCACACCTTTTTTGGCCAAAATATCTCGGAGGTTACAAGTCAGATAAGCCTATTTGATGTGTCTTATCAACAGCAGGATTTAAGGAGGCAGGTTTTATATACACTGCTGACCCATCAGACCAGCAGTCAGTCACACAGGAGAGCTCAT
>BRDA01013068.1:189236-200902 GCA_036984385.1 Crenuchus spilurus | reverse complement strand
ATTTCATCACCAGATCTTTATTAGTATTAAAGTTATTCACCATCGTTTGGGTAAAGAAGCAAATGGGACACCCTGTGTATTCTTGGTTTGAAGGTTGAATAGACTGTAACAGTCCTTCTTACTTGATAAAGACGACTAGTGGAGAACCAGGAGGCAAGGACCCAAAACTTAGAATTCCAAATTGTTTGTTTTGCATGAATCTGCTGAACGGCACCTAAAATAATCTTTCAGAGATGAAGCCATAAATGTTATTGGGTGTAATAGGTTTTGTGGAATCCTTTCGTAGCTGTTAAGCGGCACTTTCTTTTTCTTTTCCATCATTCCATCCATTCTCTGCCATCCTTCCTTTGTACTGTTTTTTGCATCGCTCTGTATGATCTGTCTCCTCAGAGTTCGTCTCTCTGGGATGAAGATAGTGCGCCCCCCTGTGGCCATTGGCCATTACAAGATGATCAAGCATAAAGGAGACCAGGGTAATGAGCAGAACCCCAGAAGGTAATCGTGCATAGACACCTTTTACCTCACTGACATGCTGAATATAATAACACTTCTGCTTCACAAGTTCTGCTTATCTAAGGCTGCGTTCACATTACAAACCTCATTACTCAATTCAGATTTTTTGCTCAGCTCAGATTTGACGGTTCACATACATAAACGTGACCTGTGTCTGTCTGCAGTGTGAACGAATCTGACTCGCACTGATACGTTTATGCACATCGTCTGTCACCAACAACAAAAAGCATATTTGTGCTGGTTTGCCATGTTTGTAAAAATGCAGTCGCTGGTAAAACTTGCAGGGTTTTTTTTGCACTAAACAGAAAAAGAGAATGAATGACAAAGTCAGATTAGAAGATTTGCTTCTTAAAGCTTATTTAAATATCTGTGATTAAATGATTAAGATTTTTCCGTTCGTGTAGTGTGGCTGTGTGTAAGACATTGTACTGGAGAATTTCAGGGGATCTGGCAACCCAGCATCAGTGAACCTGTATTAAATCAGGTAAAACAGACGTGTTAGTATCTGATGATGGTGTTTAGCTCAGGAGGACAGTGAACAGCAGGTGGACTGAACATGATCAGGTGAATAAAAGCAGCTGGCTGATGTTTTAGCAGCTCTGTGTGTAAACAGAAGTGAAGTCAGAACCGGTTTAACGCTAAACACGTGTGTACACACACATCACATCTGATCTGACCGTCACCTTCAAGTTGTATGCTCACAAATTTAATATGTATCCAAACTTCCGCCACATATGACAGTGATTGAGATCTGATTTGACGTGTTCACACAGCCTAGAACAAATCAGATCTGAGCTCAGGTCTGATCTCTGATTAACAGGTTTGACCTGTTGAAGCGCACCCGGCTAAACTGGCGATCGGATGGCCTCAACTCGCTGACCTACGAGCTTCTGTCTAAAGAACTTGAGCCGCTGTACACCAATCTGTCTGTCAACATCGGTGTAGACCCTCGCCCTGCTCCAAAAAAGAACGAGCCCCATAGGAACGCCTCTCAGCGTATAATAAAACCCGTGGACGAGCCGGGAAAAGCGGCCGCTCCCTCCACTCCAGCGGCCAGACTGGAGAAGGTCCACTTGAAAGCCAACAAGAGTTCAGATGTTCAGGAAGCTGCTGTGAAACAGGACATCGGTTGACGAGCCTCCTGCGCAGGGTCATGGAGGACTTCTTCTTAACATCACGGCGAGGTGAGCTTGCAGGTAAGCCACTGATGGAGGCGGAGACCTTTCGAAAGGTCCCTCAAACACTGAGCGAGCCCAGCTGAGCGTCCCTGAAAGTGACCCGTTCGTGTGCAATTGTGCTGTAGAGACGCTCGCACCAGTGCTAGTCCCTGTGTGCTTATTCAGCCAGCCTGCTGCTAATCTTCACCCCACCGTGTGGGTTTGTCTCTCTGTGCCTTTCTCTCGCTCTAGAACCTCTCAATCAAAGAACCGGGACAGACATACGAGTTACCAGTAACACTAGAGCTTCGTTTCTGATCCTCTTACTTATCAGCACACACTGCTTGATGATCTCATGCTTGAGCAGACTGTTACCACTGTGGACTATTTCTGCTCACGTTCATCACGTTCATCACGTTCTGCGCTGCTTCGTGGTCTTGTTTTAGAAATCCTTGATCTTCTAACGGTGAGCACTGCCTGTCTTTTCTTTTGAGCTGCTCTAATCACTATTTATATTTTTATGATGAGGTCTGATAGGGTGTAGTCGTTAGTGTCTGGTGCCTCTGTTGATTTTGGTTTGGGTTAGACAATCAGTGAGCTACGCTGACAAATCATACATCAAATTTAACTAAAGGCTTCTGTGTTTACCATCATAACAAGAGCTGGATTTATTTTAAAGTGTTGTAGTATACAGTGCTGCGTTAGCTTTTGTTCATAATATAATTCGAAAAGGTGAAGTGTTATTAAAAATAGCTTGTGTGTTTAAGGTGGTAGTAACTTCAGGCTCCTGCAGGTGGCGCTGTATGAGGATGATCAGGCTATAAATACCTGCAGGATGTGTCATAGAATGAAAGACGAAGGTCCTGTAGACTGGCATCATTAGCACTGCTGGTAGACCTGTATGACCGTACACTTCCTGCACATTCAGCTACTTCCTTCACACTCTGACCTTTAACCCCCAAATACAGTCACTGCTTTATCATTAACATCTGAGACATTCACTGCACTGTACCACCTCTTCATCTCACACACCCTGCAGGTATTTATATCCTCATCATCATCCTCATACAGCGCCACCTGCAGGAGCCTGAAGTTACTACCACCTTAAACACACAGGGTAACTTATCTTTTGTCCAGGGAGCTTATTACACATAAAGTGACATTTTTTAAGCCCCTTTTCAATATTTTTTAAATTAAATTATGAGCATACGTGAACTTTTTCACCATATTCTAATGTGAATGGAGATGCACTAGTTAGGTTTTGTTAAGTTAAGGTTGTGAAGTTTTCAGCATTAAGTGGATTATTATTAAGAGAAGTGTAAATGCTGCCTGCTGCTTTACTGCTATAGTGCTTAAGAGTTTTGGGCGATTGCTCATCAGCTGTGTTCATTCTACATTACTTTAACCTCAGAGTCTATAAATACTCTTCTCTGATTGGCTGACGGATGTGTATTTACTCTGTATAATCAGTGATTGTGTAGCTTCCACAACAATTAATAACAAATGTGCACATCTACATGGATGATGATGATCACTTTGTACACATAAACACTAAAATGTCTAAATGTGGTAACCGGAGTATAAGTGGGATAACAGCCTTAACGAGGTGTCCTGTTATACCTCATTAATGGACTGGGCGGAATTTAAGTTCACAGAGCCTCAGGCTCATCCATTCATATAATAAGATACCTTCTACTCCTGCAACCATTTACCAAAGTCTGTATCAGTTCAAGTTTTTAAAAATAATTAATTAATCAATTAATTAATTAATTAAGAATGACATGCATCTGTTATCTCTATGCATCGGCTTTGTGAACAAGGTTCTTTCAAGTACATATTTATGTAAGAATGGTCACCGAGGTGCCCTGTTGTACCAAATTGATGGGCGAGGTCAAGGTGAAGGACTTTATAACAGGACACCTCGTTAAGGCCGTTATCCCGCTTATACTCCGGTAATCACATTTAGACATTTTACTGTATTTATGCCATTTAACATATAACCGTGATTAAGCTTTTTTTAACCGGATGCACATCACAAATGCTGTTACATGGAATTATTAGACACCTGCCATCCAATCAGAGAAGAGTGTCTCTCCAAGATATAAAGAGTTATAATTTTATCTCCCTTACATATGAAACGAAGCAACATTATAGAACTTGTTGCGTGGGGTATATAAGACTTTGTTGTGTTCTCTTATATCACAACTGATGATTATTTGAATGTATTTATTTATGTCTTTAAACTGGATACATTCTTTTATTTTGCTGTTTATGCACTGCCTATACTGAAATCAGTGGGATCGGCAGTTTAAAGGTGCAGTTAGCGATTTTGGAGAACGATTAATGATGTTTGAATGCACACACTCCTCCCTTCGGTGCTCCTCTAGAAGCTCCGCCTCCAACATTCATGGACATGAACTGCCAAGGTGAACGACACTGGCCTAGCCTTTAAACACTTCACAAATACCATCAGAGAATAATTATCACTACATTAGCAAGACCTTTGGATAGAAAGCTGCCGAGATGTCCACGAACTTTAGCAAAAAATAAGTTTATTGTTACTCAACTGCCAAACATTAACACAGTAACACCCTCATCCTTTTTGTTCTTCTTATCTTCTCATTTGAGCTGTTTCTCAGTCATTTCTTGGACCTTTGTGTCAGCATATAGCCCCTCCCCTTCCCCCTGTCCTGTGCACAAGCTCAAACGCCCCCTGTTGCTGATTACCTGGAATAGTATTTCGAGCCACTTTGTTTACAAAGCAAAGGCTGTGTATGAACACCGGACTTTTTCCAGCTACTAGACAACGAGGAGATTGACAACAAATTATATTAAAACCGTGACTAAAACCGCTAACTGTGCCTTTAAAGAGCTGCAGAAACAAGCTATAAAAGATGCTCTTAATCAAGCCTCAAACGATCTCCTTCCAATGCCTTTGAAGTCAAAAGAATAGATGATTATATATGATCATCATGAAACTGATATTTATTCATCACTGTAGTCACTTCAAATGGTAAGATACAGTTTAAATATAAATGATTTACATATCTTGGCTTTATATTGTATATACAAGGAGCCTGTTTCCTTATAACATATTTGCAAGATTTGAATATATTTAGTGAATACAGTAGTTTTGTATGAGATGTTTAGTAATGGTGATAAATCTACTTGAATACCTATGGCTCGTCTAGGCTGTGTTCAGACTGCAGGTAAATCAGATTAGCATCTCAAATCAGACGACTGTTCACACTGTTAGTGATCAGATCAGATTTGTACGTTCAGACATCATTAGCATATCTGCTTGGGTTGCTGTGGTAACGAAGGAGGCGTCGGTAACTACAGCAACGCTGGTGACGTGACTTCTGGGTTGCCAGGCTCCGTTTTTTGGCCTGTTTAATAATTTACCATGACCACCAAAAAACTCTGCTAGTAACACAGTAGAAAAAATAGAGCTGGAGATGCCTCAGATAGACGTTTAGCAGAGGATCTGATAACAGATCTGATAATAAAGCTTAGAGCTAATAATATAGATTATAAAATATGTAGTTATGCTGAAAATTAATGAAAAAGATAAAAATAAAATATAAGAGTAAAAAAGCAATTACAGCTCCCTCAGATGTCTGTGATTAGACTCTAGATTAGATTATATGTGGGTTCTGTCAGACAGTGGACTGGAGAATTTTTTGGGACCTGGCAACCTGGGACGCCCTTTGAAATCCGAATTGAGCAGCCAGACTGAGATAATCTGTGCAAATCTGATTGTAAACATATTTCATACCATCTCCAAATGTGGCTTGGATTAGATTTGTAAAAATGTGGTTCTTGGCTGTCCTGACTACCAAAAATCAATCTGGATACAAAATCGGATTTGGGCAGGCAGTCTGAACGCAGCTTTACGGAGTATGATAACTCTGTTCCAGTTATGACTTGATGCCGACTGCATAGTAATAATTTTGTGGATTATAGAGATTGTTTATTTTTGTTTACATCACTGCAATGTAAGACCATATCCTTTGATGTTCTATAGGAAATTTCCCAAAATGAGTCTTAATAACGGGCTTCAAATGTCAGTCCTGATTGACCCTTCGTTTAAAGCCACAGACTCACGACTAGTATCACTGTTGCTCGTAATTTAGGTCTGAAAGTCACTGTTGCTGCAGAGCAAAACGATTATTGATCAAATAAGATCAGCATGAACACTGCAGACAGCAGAGTGTGAAGTAGCTGCTTGATTGTAATGGCTGGACTGAAATTTTTTTGCTTTAATAAGGGTCCTTGAGAATTGATGTTAAGAGCCTGTGACTGACTTACAACAACTCTCAGCATATCTCCAGTTCCCAAGGGTTACTGTGTCTGCTGGTAGCATTACAAAATGATTCATTTTGCTTCCAAGCACTAAAAACTATTTACCGATGACTAGTGAAACTGGCTGATGCTCTGTTCCTGAGGGACTACAGGCGTGCTAGTGCTTTATGTAAAACAATCTCACTCAGCAGATGAATAAATGATGTTGAAAGGACATGTGTCTTTATTGTTTTCCCTTTTTTATCAGTGTAGTGTCAGACAATTAGCTTCTTTTTCTTTGCGAGATGAATTTCAGGGTCGAGAAGTAAATACAACGTAACATCATTAACCTTATAAATATATATCGTTGCATTACAGACACATAAACGTTACTCTGCCAGATCATTGGCTGATTGAGATGCTGGTCTGGATGGAGCATGGCTGGCCTGTGTCAGGGGTCTAGACTCTTGCTTTTGCTGGGAAGTTGGTCTAGAAGCAGCTTTGTTCTGAGAGGCAGGTCGAGACTCGGCATGGCTTTCCTGGGTGGCTGGTCGAGATGGAGCTTGAGTTGCAGGCTGAGACAGTACTGCATCAGCCTGGACAGGAGAGCCTCCAAGAATTTGAGGCTCCTTGAGTGGCTGCTCCTGAAACAGTCCTCACTGGTTAGTCAAAACTGAATTTACTCTAGAAGATAAAAGAAGTACACACATCTACCTCGTCATGTGGACTTCTGGTGGCTTGATGAGGCTCATCAGTGACTGAATGGTCCTGGCGCTGGGACTGCCCCCACATCCCGAGGCGATGCCGGCCCTCCAGCGAGCGAGCGGTAGGGTTAATATGAACAGGAGGGATACGGTTTGGTAAGTCCCATGTTCCCTGGAATGATGTCCAGGCACTTCCACGCTGGCAACAAGACAAAGAATGTATTCAAACTGGAAGGTCAAGTCAAGTCAAATGTATTTATAAAGCACTTTTTACAACTGATGTCACAAAGCAGCTTTACAGGGTTAGTAATAACAAACAAGGATGAGCAATGAGCTGAAATAGCAGCTACTGATCAAAGAGAAATTGATGTGCAGAAGATTATACTGTATACCACTGCAAATCTTGTTTATTTCACATTCAGTTGTCATTTACCTTCATACCAGGAAGCAAGTGACCTCGATCTGTGGCTATAAATGTAGTGTGGCCCTCTACTGCTGAAGGTCTCTGAAATCGCCAACACATACAACATACTCAGTATGTAACTTAAGCCCCGGTGCATTTTTGCGATTTCCCCTCTGAATCTGCATGCCCAAACCTTTGTCCTTTTATACAGCTTCTAAATGAAATAACTGCAGAATGTTGATTTCTAATAGAGATAGACCAATTAACCGGGCTGATTATACCTATTTTAGTTAATTGACTTCAGCTAATTCTTTATAAACAGCCTGCATTCATGAGAGAAAAATAAATACATTTACAGGCATATCTACAGGCAGCCTTATCAGTGTAGCTGCTGTAGAACAATGTTAGAGCTCCCCCTAGTGTCAATGTCATGACTGATAAACCTACCCATTTGTCTTAAGTCAACAAATATTTTATATTATATCACATGCAAAAAAGACAGATATCGGTATTATTTGTCTGCTACCCTGCACTCTAAATATCAGCACTGGCCACTGAAAAACCCATATCGGTCATCAAATTTATAATATAATAACATGCTTACAATTCACTGCTGAACACTAAAAATGTAGGAGCTTTTAGATTTTTATTCCCAGACATAATTTATTAAAGGCTGTGAAGCAGTAAAGATACGATGTAGGTTCCGATTTGTGCCACAAGAGGGCAGCAGGATAGAGACGGAGTGCTCAGTTCCGTTTGTTTGGGACTTGAACATCAAAACTCAACACTTACTGTTATTTGAAGAAATCGTTCATCAGTAGCTCAAAATAGTCAGAAATGAACAAGTTGAGTAGAAAAAAGTGGGGTTCCACTTTTATATTGACTCCACCTTTAGTGTAAATCTTGGAGAAGAATGAAGTTATGAAGCTCTGAATGTGAGGAGATGTTGAAACCACTGACAACACTTTGACTTGTGTATACATAATATTTACCTCTTTAAAACGGGCTGGTACGGTCCAATTCTGCAGTTTATGAGGCTTGAAAGCATTCTCATACTGCAAAAAAATAAAAACTCTAACAACAGTAACAATATGAATATTTAATAAAACATCTGCATTCATGAAGATCATTACTGTACCTGGTTAGCAGAATAACTGGACGACATCTTTCACGGCTCTGTTTACAGCTGTCTCTAAGGAACCAGGACTAGCGCAGGGGCGGGCCTAAAGAAGATCCTGAGATTTGATTGGTCGACGTCATACATAAGAGGCCGTGAATGTAGTCTGAGCTCTGCCCACACAGAGTAACTGCAGCGTAAGCTCAGTCATACTAAATATACGTAATAAAACGATATATAAGCTACGACTAATTTAACCTTTATTTTTTTCAAACATATTTAATTTTCCATAAGATTGTTTGATACAGTTATCGTGCACAAAATCTAATGTCAGCAAAAGCGCTGGCGAAGTGTACTTTAATTGTATACTATAGAGGACGTTAGCGCCTTATTGGAATTCCCCGGTTCTACCTTAAATATCGCAGCGGTTACCATAGAGATCCCGAGGCGCCTCAATGTAATGCTGCAGTATTTAAGGTGGAACTGAGAATTCGAAATTTCCAGTATGCCACCGGTGTACATTAAAGCAAAACAAACATTATTATCCACATAATAAATAGATGTGTTATGGCAAATTTGGTTGTTGACACAACTATAAAATATTTATAATCACATATATTTTAGACCAGTATTTATTACCTGTATGGATGTAATAATGTAGACAGGTTTAAGAGGGGGTACATTTTCTGGCAGAAGGTCTGTGTGGTCATACGGGTTTGCCAGCACTGCTAAAAAGGACACCTTGTAGCCAAAGGATGAAACAGGACAGTTGTGATACCTGTTCAGGTCATTCTAATTCTAGAGTAAAAGCGCGCGCTCCCGAGAGCGGTTGCTTCTCCTGGCAGGGTGGCGGAATTCTGCACAGCACAACGTACACCTCAACCCTCCTTCCAGCAGGGGGTGCTGCACTGATATGCTTCTATACGGAATGTCAGGCGAGTGAGAACGCAGTGACGTCAGGCTGTGCGCGCCCTCAGCAGTATTAACACGTTATTATTTTATGTGTATTTCGGCAGAAGTGGGTCATTTCGGGCCACCAGCCGAACCGGACTTGCAGACAGACATGCAGGCACCGCGGGCAGCACATGCGTCCGACAGGAGGGAGAGTGCAGCCCAGGAGCCCGGTACCGACCCAAGAACACATTTCCGAGTATGTCGCTTCATCATAGAGACCGGTACTGTATTAACTGTCTTCTGTTCTGATTAATATTCATATATCGATTTTCAGTGCGAACACGGTTGCCAGGTCTTGGAAAAATTCAAAAAATCCCGCTGAAGTTAAAACAATGTGTGGAAATTAAATACATTTATAAAAGTCCTCTTAACGTCTTTAGGTCTTCTTCTTTCTGTTGTATGTTTTTTTACATGTATGTCATATGCTATTATTATTATTATTATTATTATTAATATAGGCCAGGCAGTTTGTTAATAATAATAACAACAATAACAACATTCTGCCCGAGTTATAATAATACTAATTCTGCTAATAATAAAAATAGTCTGCCTTGCCTATATTATTATTATTTTTTTTATTTATTATTTATTAAGTAGTATTATAATAATTTAGGGGCAGCCATGGTCTGGTGGTTAGGGGTCTGATCTTGTGACTGGAAGATTGCCGGTTCGATCCCCAGACAGGTCATGGCTGAAGTGTCCTTGAGCAAGCAAGCTTTCAGTGTAAGTGGTTGCTGGTGGTTGTTTTTTGCAGGAGTGAAGTTAGCCATGAGGTCCATCCCTGTAGCTACAGCGTGTGCCCTGTACCACAAGTTCTTCCAGTCAGCAAGTCTACAAGTTTATGAGCCTTACCTAGTTGCCATGTCCTGTATATACCTGGCAGGCAAAGTGGAAGAACAGCATCTCAGAACACGGGACATTATCAACGTCTGTCACCGGTAGGAGGGGACATGCACATTTCAAGTCTTAACGTTGATCAGTTTGGCTTATAGCTTATTAAAATCAGAAATCCAGTATAATATGATGTTGATGGTGAGTAAATGACTATGAACAGTATAAACACTGTGTATCTCTCAGAGCTACAGCTGCCACATTCCTAATATCAACACTCCAGAACCAGAGACATCAGAACTGGACTAAGCAGAACCAGAACTGGACTGTTACTCAGTACAAAGTCCTCTTCTTACATTTAATCAGTAAATCAGCTCCTAGAGTCTGAGAGACACACAGTCCAAGCTGTCTGAAGTCCAGTGTGCAGGTTCTGCAGTCTGTGATGGTTTGAGCTGCTGCTGTTGGTCCAAAGTCAACACCTACCAGCACATTTTACAGCACTTCATGCTTCCATCTGCTCACAAGCTTTATGGAGATGCCCAGCAGCTGCCCACAGTGCCAACACTACTACTGACCATCATATTACTGTGACTGATGAGCCAATAAGCTATTATAAGTCAAATGAATAGAAAAAGTTATTTTACGTTTTTGAATGAAATAATGAATAAATTCAAACCTTTTCACAATATTCAATTTTTTTCTGATTGTATGTTGATGTCTTGTCCTTTCTCACACCCATGCAAGGTATTTCAACCCGGGAAGTGATCCAATGGAGCTGAACAGCAAGTTCTGGGAGCTGAGAGACAGCGTAGTGCAGTGTGAGCTCCTCATTCTCAGACAGCTCAACTTTCAGGTGTCCTTTGAGCATCCTCATAAGGTAACGGACAGCAGTTTGGGTTTGTTCAGTGTTTTTGTGCCTCCGTTTCTTTCTTTAGTCTTTGCACTAAAGCTATGAGGCGAATGAGCTACATTAGATTTTCTGCCAAAGCGTTGCTGTAAGTGCCACTCTCCTGTTGTGTGTGGTGCCAGTACCTGCTGCACTATCTGCTCTCTGTGAGGAGTTTGCTGAATCGGCACGCCTGGTCTCGGACGCCCATCGCTGAAACGGCCTGGGCTCTGCTTAAAGACAGCTACCACGGCCCGGTGTGTGTGCGCCATCTACCCCAGCACCTCGCCCTCACCGCACTTTACCTCGCTGTGCACTCGTATGGGGTGCAGGTCCCCAGAGGAGAGAGGGAGTGGTGGCAGGTGAGGAAAATAATCTTATTATAGCACCAGGATGCATTTTTCAAACTCACTGCAGTTTAGTTATTGAAATGCTGTCATATATTTAGGGCTGTCAAAGTTAATGCGATAATAGCATCATTCACCCTCTTCACAAATCCCAGAATGCACGGCGCAACCAGCAACATCCGGTTCACCATGCTATCAATACTAAGCTACACTATCACGCTGCTTGCCACACTGACCTACATTGAATTGATAGCATGCAACACGATAGCTTGCATATACGTGTTTACACTAAAAACCCACTGCATAAATTGAAAATACAAGTTGAGACAAGATATGATGTTTAATATCCAAAGAAATATTATCTGCATATAGTTACAAAAGCTAGTAGATATCACGTAAGTATTTACTTACCAAATAAAGTATAAACCATTCATTTATGAATGCACTATAGATGATCGAAAACATTGATA
>BRDA01013068.1:163827-181264 GCA_036984385.1 Crenuchus spilurus | reverse complement strand
TCTGTTTCTCTCTTTCTGTCTGTCTCTCTCTTTCTCTCTCTCTGTCTCTGTCTCTCTGTCTGTCTCTCTCTTTATGTCTGTCTCTCTCTCTCTCTCTCTCAGTCTCTTCCGTCATGTGGGTAAACGTAAACATCTTAAATGTTGGCCGTATTTCTAAAACGCCAGATATTTAATCTTCATTCTAGACGTTTGGCTTGTTGTCTGTATTGTATCTCACTGACCAGGCTGATGATGTTACTCAGTCCTGAAAGGTTCTGCAGGTGCAGTGAGATCACCTCACATGGTAAGGTCTCGTCTTATGAGTAGAAATATTAAAAATTTTAATGTTTTTTTATTTCAGTTTAATTATATAAGTTATGAAAGTTCTCCACTGCAGACACACTTTATTAAACAACAAATGAACTAAAGTGAGTAATCGTGTTAAATGAGTGATGCCCAGTCCTGATCTTTAATCTAACACACCTGAGCCAGGTGATGAAGACCTTCAGGATCACCTGGATATCAGAGTCAGGTGTTCTGGATCTGACCTGTCCAGCGTGGAAGACCTCCAGGACCAGGATGGGGTTACATCTCCATGAGCAAAATGATCATAATTATGTTTTCTTCCATAACTAAAGCAACTGTAGTATAATTAGAACAGCAGTGAACTCATTCAGAAGAACCCTTGATGTAAGAGTGATGTAAGAGTGTATATATTGCTGGTGCACTTAGCCTTTGTAAAGAGTCCAGCCCTCCACACTCTCTGTACATCTATTTTACATCACGTCTCTAATTGTCCACTTTCTACAGCGCACTCATCACCGTCTTCTCCCCCAGTGAGCCCCCCCGTCTGCACGTCTACAAAAAAAGAGCTTTTAATGTCCTCTTGTAGCTTTTTTGGAAAGCGCTTGAGCTTTTTCTCCACCCGTTTGAGCGGCTGCCAGCGTTCGGAGTAAAGCCAAATCAATCAGCCTTCAGAAAAGGGAAACTACTGATGGCTGATTCAGTGGGTGTGGGAGGGAAGAACAGCACGGGACTGCAGTAAAGTATCTGTTTTAATTACACAGTGAGAGGAGCACAGGAGGAGCCGAGGTGGGACTGAGCACTGAGGCCTACATTGAAACAACTATAGTCATGTATAGAAATCAGTGTGTTAATACTGATCAGCTTGGATTAAAGCTCATTACATTGTGATGGTGAGTAAATGACTATAAACAGTATAAACACTGTATCTCTCAGAGCTACAGCTGCCACATTCCTAATATCAACACTCCTGAACCAGAAACAACATCACAAGTGTCTTACCTGGACTAAGCAGAACCAGAACTGGACTGTTAGTACAAAGTCCTCAATGGATATGGATTTGGTTTTTATATTTGGAATTTATGTTTGGGCTAAATATAGTATGGGAGCGTCAGGTGTGCATGTAATTTAATATCTGTATGTATATATTTTAGTACCAATTTGGACCACTAGAAGGCAAGTTACTCAGTGCTCCAAAGTCCTCTTTTCTTTGTATTTCATTAGTAAATCAGCTGCTAGAGTCTGTGAGACACAGTCCAAGCTGTCTGATGTCCAGTGTGCAGGTTCTGAAGTCTGTGATGGTTTGAGCTGCTGTTGTTGGTCCAAAGTCAACACCTACCAGCACATTTTACAGCACTTCATGCTGCCATCTGCTCACAAGCTTTATGGAGATGCCCAGCAGCTGCCCACAGTGCCAACACTACTACTGACCATCATATTACTGTGCCAACTCATGAGCCAAAACAAAAAAGCTTGAAATATGTCACTTTACCTTTTTTAATGATTGATCGTAATGACATTACAGATGCTGAGATTCACAGATTTACATCCGTTGAAGGTGTTTAAGGATACCATTTACAATATACTTGGGACCTTTTCTATCATCTCCTCATCAGTAGAGACTCTCTGTCTTTATTATTTAGAAATATGATCAATATTCTTGTAGATTGATTCCTCCACTCATAACTGTTTCTCAAGCTCACTCTCTCATCTCCACTGATCTCAGTGTCTCCTCAAGTCTCTCAGGTGAGTCAGATGCAGGTCAGAGATGATGATCATGAAGGAGGAGGAGCTACATACTCCACCCAATCGCGACAAATCTGTGCTATATTTAACTGCAGCATCAAATTCTTCTGTTGAATCACAATACAGCTGAATCATATGACATTAGCAGCTTCATTCGAGTCCAATACCTCAGCGATGCGTAGTGATTGGGACTGTAAGAAAACATTAAAGGTACAGTATGTAATATTTCGGGTTATCTTTTAGCAGAATTTAAGATAATCACTAATAAAAATGATTAAAAACACATCTAATCATTATAAACTAAGAAGTCGTTTGATTATTTGACCTTAGAATAAGCTGTTTATAACTACATTGGTTGCGGGTCGAACACCGACTGAGGCCGCCATGTTGCATCGCCATGTTTCTACAGTAGTTCGAAAAGGACAAACGAGGCAAAAACCGTTTGTGTTGTAATGACGAATTGGCCACTCAAATTCGATGGCGCTGTAGCTTTGTTTTACCGTTGGCTGACATAAAACAGGAGAAGAAATAAACATATACCTCAATAAGAAGAAAAACACGGAGGAGAAGCTGAATAAAGTTTTTTTTTGTTTATTTGTTAAGATGGCAGAACATTCTTATGCTCGTCAAGAAGAGAAAACAACTTCAATCGTCAAAGAAAAGAAAACATGATGAAACTTAGCTTCATATTCGTGTGCGTAGTGTTTTTCCCCCATTCCACCTTAAATGGTGCTGCAGGACATTGTAGTACATCGGAGCTGAACACTGCTGCAGTATTTAAGGTGGAACAGGAGATTAGCTGCGCGCTAGTTCGCGAGCTTAGCATGTTTACTTTATTACTTTGTACAGAAAACAGCTAACGTTTACAATAGCACTACTGAAGTGCAGAAAATATGTTTCATCTGCATTGTAGCTATGATCATTTTACATATTACATTTCATACATTTATCATTAAAATTAATCTTATCACTTCACATATCACTAGCTCTAAAGCTGCTATTAGACATCACGTTCAGGAGTATCAAAGATATATGACCTCTTACGGCCACCGTAGAGACTCCTCAGTGTTTGGAAGGGAGGGGCTGTGGAAAGAGTCTTCAGTTGGTTGCAATATGGAAACTAAACCACTAGATGTCGCTGGAAACAACATACTCTGCCTTTAATGCACTTGAGACACTATATATCATGTGATCACTTTATACTACTATATATTGAACCATGTCAGTATGGAGATGTACATACATGACAAAAGATGCTTTGGTACTATATCATTGCTAAAATATTACATGTTTCACGTACTAGACTCTGGAGCTCCTTTGTCCCTAGAACCATTAGGCTCTTCCAGTCTTTCCAGCAAAACCTAAATGTGTCGTAGTATACAGAGATGCATATATATTTAGGTATACGGTTGCATTTGTGTATATAAATACATAGTTCACTGACTATATCAGTGACTGAATAGCAGATCATGTTACTCCATCTACTGCTGTTACACCTGCAGATTCATTCTGTAGTTATGTGTATGCTTATGTAGTCTACGGCAGACCTGCAAGGTAGAGTGGACCGTGACTGGACGCCGTGTCTAAAATCTCCAGCAGCTCTCTACAGCAGTCTACAGATGTGGGCGATTCAGGAGCGTTGTGAAGTATTCATGACGTCTGGAGTACTCCTTTAATGAGGAGTCCCAAGCTGTCTGCTGGAGCTCCAGTGGAGGCCTCCTAGAGGCTGGGCTACCTGCAGAGCTAATGCACAGCTGCTCCCTGAGGGAGCGGCATCTCCCTCGCAGACCCTCACCTCTGAATTATATATACCCCCCCCAGCTGAAACTGCTCCACTTTACCGGACACACCTCACGAATATTTTAGTGTGAGAGTGGGTGGGGTGCGGGTGGGGGTGAGGGGTGCTGTAAGTGTATGCAGAGCAGGGAGGTCCATGTAGGTTACTTTTGCATGTCTGTGCGAGCGATTAGCAGGGCTGAGGCTAGCGCTGCTGGATGGTGTGTTAAAGGCATTGTTTTGTGTGCGGCGCTGCAGCTCTCAGCTTGTCAGCCTTTCTTTTCTCAGTCTCGCAACCTAATGGACGTCTCGCTCTAAAACAGTGTCTTTAAGGCTTGTGTTTATTCTAGCATTAGCACGTAAACTGTGTTTGTACGCGCACGTGCTTGCATACCGCACTTGAGCACTCTTGAGCAGATAAAAGCTTTCTCTTCTTGGCCTGCATTAACAGCCATTAGATTTGAACCATGCACGCAAGACGATTAGACCCATGTGGGCGTCGGGGGGCATCTGAATTTATGTTTTAATAAATATATATGTACAGAAAGAGAGCGAGTCTCATAACAAATGGCCTAAGTGAGAGCCTTCTTATCTGTTGGCTGCTGTGCAGATTGTACTGTGTGGCGCTTAATCTAAAGACAAATACAAGCATCATTTACAAGGCACCTAACCCCCAACTGCTCCCCGGGCACTGTGGATAAGGGCTGCCCATCGCTTCAGGCACACACTGCCCTCCAGGTGTGTGCTTCACTGCATGGACGTCAAATTCCTCTGTGAGCCATCACAATGATTTGCATTTTCAATAAAATCTACATCCCAATCCTGGATGGGACGAATGCACAGTGACCTGTATGAGTGTCTCAGAGCATACAGGGGCATTTTTACAGACTGTAGTTCCTCTGTTTACTTTATTCTTCAATGGTCAGGACCCCCCACAGAGCTGGTAGATCATTCTCACTGATACTGATGTGGTGGTGGTGTGTTAGTGTGTCACTACTGGAGTGTAAATAGTGACCAGCCAACAGCATCAGGACCAGAGGACCAACACACACTGTGCTGAGCTGCTGTCTCTGACTTTACATCTACAAGACCAACAAGGCAGGTGTGTCTGATAGAGTGGACACAGTGTTTAACATCTCCAGCAGCTCTAACACACCACCACCACATCAGTGTCACTGAGAATGATTCACCAGCTCTGTGGGGGTTGGAGTATCATTATTATACAGCGATTATGTCTTTTTGTCTTAGAGACAGTCCATCTCCAACCTTGTAGTCCACTCCAGTAATACAGTCCAGCTTTTTCCATCCACCTGTACTGCATCACTGACTTCTATTCAAATGAATGTCTCAGTTTAGCCAGGTAACTTAAGCCCAAGGTCAACACTGTGCAAACAACAGCAGAACATTCCTAAACATCGGACTGGACCTGGATATCACCTAACTCACCTACATCTGACAGATCACCCTGAATCAGGTGCCAAAGGTTGTTACCTGGCTAAGTTACCTGGCTAAGTTACAATGTCCTGTTTTGTGGAATAACCCCAAAGGTCTGGAGATCTACCATTCTGGAGAGTTTTGATCCAACACACCTGGCTTTGATGTTGGCATGCTCCTGAATGTCTTCAGTACCTGGATCAGGTGTGTTGGGTTAATTGGATTACATTAGTAGATCTCCAGGACTTGCCCTGACTTAGTAATGACTAAAGACTGAACCAGATCAACAGGAAGTCGAGTCTAGAGCCGGAGAACACAAAGCTGCTGAGCTGCAGTGAAGTAATAAAATGTGTGGATGATGATGCTCCATAGAGTGCTTACTGAACTCTTTGATTTGAGGATGAGGAGGTAGAACTGGACTCTCTGGAGCGGATCAACATGAAAACATTGGTAACATGCCCTAATGCCAGGCTAGAGGGGTATAGTGCTCTCTTACTTTTGGGATGAGGTGGATGCTGATGAAGAACACTCTTGTGACTGAACACAATCAAATCCTAAAATCTAGTAGACTGAACTCTTTGATTTAGGAATGAGGTGTCTCAATACTTTTGTCCCTATCGTGTATGGAACATGCGTGCTAGCTAAACTGGTTCTAGAGTGGAGAACAGGGGGGGGGAGCACTGCAGTGAAGTAAATAAAATCTGTTTTCCTCAAAACTGGAGAGGTTTTGAAGTGGAGGTGGGTGTGTGGGGAGTTGACGTGGTGGCGGAGTGGGCGGGGTTACAGCGAAGCAGGGGGCGGGGCTTGACGTGCCCCCTCTTTCTCACGCTGCGTCTGATCGAGGTGGGGGGGCGTCTCTTCATCATATCGACGAAAAAAACTTTGATTTCCACCTCCGCGAAATTATTTACCAATTATTTCTCCACTCATACATCCTCCTCCTCTTCCTCCTCCTCCTTTTCGTTTCCCCCCCTTCTCTCCTCCTCTTCCTCCTCCCTCCTCCGCCCTCCCCTCCCGCTTCGTCCACCACACTCATCCTCACGCGATGCCTCCATCTCCCCGCGCTGAGGAGCCTGAGCCCGAGCCTGAGCCCCAGCAGGCTGCAGCAGGCGCGGCGCTGCTGCTCTAGGTCTCCCCCCGGCCGCCTCGCTCCTCCGCCCCCCTTCCCCGCTGCCCGCAAAGCCCGCTGCCCGCGCCGGCCCTGGAGCACATGGCGACGGAGAGCAGGTGATCGAGGTCGCACGTCGAGGACGCTTTTCTCTGATTCCAAATCCAGGAATCCCTCGTTTATTACCCCCCACCAGCACCACCAGCCCTCTCCCCAACTCTGCCTCCATCCAGCAACGCTGCGTCGATGTCCTTGGAGCATGGCCTGGTGAGTGATGCTCAGTAATAACCTTCTCATCATCATCATCATCATCAGCTCAGTGTTTTCCAGTCCAGGCTGCAGAGACTCCGCTGCGTTGGTGCATCATGCATGAGCAGGCTAGGTGATCAGCTTTTTTGTCCTCCAAGCAGGCTGACCGGGGTGAGCTCGACCTCATCGGATGGGCTCCGGTGAAGGCATCGCATCAGTACAGCTGACTGAGTTGTGCTCAGTGATGCTGATGCAGATGTGCTCTGTTTTATTCATGTGCACACTCCGTTCACTTCACTTGCTCCACTGCAGTGCACCTGCCTGCCTGCCTGCCTGCCTGCCCGCCCGCCTGCCTGCCCGCCTGCCTGCCCGCCCGCCTGCCTGCCTGACTGACTGACGGACTACCTGACTGTGCTTTTGTTTGTAAAGCATGACTGTGTGTTGGTCCATGTGTGTGTTTTCCTGCAGACCGGCAGCACCGGTAACCTTGCGGATGGGGTGGTGAGTAAGGGGGTACTTCTGATGCAGCTCCATCACTATTGCTTCCATCCGGCAGCCTTTTTTTTTTTTTATTTGGCCCAGCTTTAAAAAAAACACCACCTCACGACTAGTTCTGCGCCACCGGCCACGCTGCTCTGGCTGTGCGGAACAGAGCGCGCGCTCGCCCTCTGAAGGTGACCAGCAAAGGTCGTTGTGGTTGTCGAAAAGACCTCTGAGACAAAAGCCTGACGTTGGATGAGTGACGACAGAGGGCTGCGTTAAAACTCCACTGTCCGGAGTGCGGGAGCTGCTCTGATTTTGTTTGAGGGGAGGGTTTTTTGGGGTTTTTTTGTTTTGTTTTAGTTCCCCCCCATCACTGCAAGGTGTGTGTGGTGGGTGTGGGACAGAGGACGCTGGGGTGGAAGGAGGAGGAGGTGGAGGTGGTGGTGGGGTGTTGTGGTGGAGCCAGAGCTCAGGCTTGAGCCCACAAGTCGATACTCTTCCCTGATTGGCCGTTTATGGGCACTCGTCAAGGAAGGAGCTCCCCTGCTGTTGGTTTACTTCATTTTAGAGGTGATGGTGGGGGGTAGAACACACTGCAAATGAAATTTTTTGGCAACACGTGATGTAGTACGAATATATCGATACACTTCAGTTGAGTATTGATTTGTTACATTTTGTGATATTCTCAAAAAAATCCATTTAATAGTTTACATACAAACAACGGTGGTTTATTCTGTGTTGTGTTTAAGCCTCCGCCCACTGGATCTTCAGCCATTAGACTCTTCCACTCAAACAAGTAGTGTGAAAGGACGCACCACTGACAGTTTTACTAAAATTTGATATTATATCACAGTATCAGAATACGTTGTGATATATTGTATCGTAACTCCTGTATGTATCGTATCGACAACCTCCTACCAGCACACTGATCTATTCCCAAGTAAAATTAGGCAAGCCATGGCTTATGTTAGTGTATATGTTACCCAATGAGGAGTTTCTGACTTGGTTCTGCTGGGTGTACGTAGACATATGCACATGCAGAGATGTTGGACGATGGCTCATTTCCTGTCCTGGGTTATAGCATCTCAGCAGTATGTGTTTCCAAAGTGCTCAGAGAAAGTGTAGGTGCCCCAGTTCTGTGCCCAGGTTGCCCTAGTTTGTTTTTAATATGAATAAGTGTACCTAGGTGGAGTCTGAGCACAACTATTACTAGGAGCGGGAGAATATATCGATACACTTGAGTATCGCAATATTATATGAAATCGATTCTCATACACAGTATGGATTTGTAATGAATAGGTTACATGTTCTGGTTTGTTTTGTTTTGTTTTAAACCCCCAATCACTAGATGGCAGCATCGTCATCTATCTTCAGCCATTAGACTCTTCCATTCCAATGGATAAAAAGTAGCATAAGATAAGAAATATCACAATATTTTGCCGTATATCGAATCGTAATTGTGTTGTGTATGAACACACGGTCATAGTGATTCCTGAGCTAAATAGAACGTCTGGTACCAAAGATTGTTTTGGACTAGCTTAGCCAGATAAGCAGCAGCTTTATGAAGCACTTCACTGTCCTGTTAAAAGAGATGGTTCTTCAATGGTTCTTTACAGAACACTCAAAGATGGTGCATGGTGAACGGGTTCTTCAGATTGACAAGACAGAGGAATGTGCTGTAGATGGTTCTCTACAGAAGCCTTTTGAAAATGGTTCTGTGTAGCACCAAAAAGATTGTCTGTTATTACAAGTTTGACATCGTAACGATAGCAGAACCCTTTTTGGGGCTGTATAGAACTCTTTTAAAAAAAAGGTTCTGTATAGAACCAACACCCCTTTCACCAGGGTTCTATATAGAACCATTGTCTTTACTAAAGAACCCTTGAAGAACCATCTTTTAAAAGGGGTAGATAAGCAAGCCCTGTTTAGACATTAAGCTCTTTGTCCCTGATGCTTTGATGGTTTTTTTGGTTTATTTTGTGTTGTTTATACCGCCGACCAAGAGATGGCAGTGTCGTAGTCTGTCTTCATCCATTAGGCTCTTCCACTCTGATGGGAGAAAGTAGCTTTAGGTTTGGAACGTCAGTGTATCACAACATATTGAACTGTAGTCGTGATGCGTATCAACACAGTCCTAGTGTAGCAAGTTTAGTATTGAATTGTGTACCGATTGTTTAAGGCTAGCCTAGCTAGCCTAGCTAGGACCTGATACTGTTCATTTAAGAATGATACACTAAGGCTGGTGCAACATCATGTATGATTCATGAAATGCAGTTAATGAGCAGACTATGAAGAGTGGTGGTCTGTTGTGCAGGGCTACAATGTGGTCGATGTTTAAGAAAACGTTGCATAGCATTTGCTTCTTGTGTGGAGCTTGTTGGTTCTACTGTAGGTCCGAGACCTCGTCCTGGAGGTCCTACACTGTTCCCTGCTTCAGTTCATCTGTTTACTTGAGGTGCCTGAGCAGGGAAATCAGCAAACTGTACTAGACAGCCCAGAAGTTTGGAATTGTTTGTCTGGAGCCACCGTCTAGCACTTGTTCCTCGTGGCTTCTGTGAACCTCAACACGGAGATGCTTTGAGCTTCTACGCTTTTAGTCTGAAGGCTTCTGTGGTACTGCTCATGGCTTGGAGTCTACTGTACTCATGAGCGTTGGACCTGCTCCCTGATGAGCAGCATGCCAGAGCTTTTAAGTGATGTTTGTGTTGAGTGCCTTGTGCTGAGTGGAGTGGCCGTGCAGGGTGTGGCTCCTACTCATTTATATTAAATCAGATCAAAACAGCAGCAGCTTTGTGAGGCGCTTCGCTGTCCGCTGAGCTCATCCACGAGATGGTCAACCAGCTGAGCAAGCCAGCGTTGTTTAGAGCTCTTTCTCCTTGAGGCCGAAGCTTCTGCGCTGACTTTTTTTTTGGAGAGGCGAGGTGAGGCGCCTCCGCTCCTCCCTGTAGACTCCTGCGCCAATGCAGTCCGCGGCTCTGCTTGAACGGCGGCGGCGGCTGTAAGGGGATGCAGGCCACTGCAGTGCGAGAGGCTGGGAGGAAGTGGAGTGTAGAGCTGTAAGTAGAGTATAATTGGAGAAACAAAGAGTGAGGGATGAGGAGAGGAGAGGAGTGGGGCTAATAAAGTGGCCAATGGGGGAAAGTGGGGAGAGCCAAGGTGGAGTGCACTCACCACGCAAAGAGTAATGTTTGCATTACAGTGACGGGATTAGCGCAGAGCAGTGAACGGCTTCTTCTTCGGGAGTATTTCCTTTAAAAACATGTTTTAGGAAGCTTCATCATACAAGCACGTCAGAGTAGTCCATGTCTCTGCTGTAACTTTGTACGTCTGAAGTGTTTGCTTCATAGGAAGCCGTTTTTGTTTACTATCTGTTTTGCTGCACTTGCAAGTACTGACCACCAGGTGGCGTCTACAGGATTTTCACTAACTTCAGAGATATTACTGATGAGCGAAGAGCAAAATCAATGTGAAAGCTTGTAAAACTCAACGTGGAGTCCGGCTCACGTAAAGTGGGCCCTTCAATAAGTAGAGCTTGTTAGCTTGCAGGTAAAAGAGATCCACGGGACAAGCCCCGCCCCTTCCACTTCCACTATGACATATGTTCCTGTATAGTATCTATACAAGCCTGAGTAAACTTCTTCTGTGTTATGTGAGTCAAACACCACAAACTATTATCATTTCTGTCAGATCTAAGCAGAGATTTCAGATGTTTGTGATTTTGGTGCATATACTGTAGATGTCATCGGTTAAGGGGGCTGGACTTGTGTGGATGCCCGAGGATGTTGTAAAGATGTTATATGATACAAGCGTGACGTTCTGAAGTGTTGATTTTTACTTTCAATTCAAACTAATAGAGCTGAGCTCTCTCATGTTGACGGGCGCCCTCTTGTGGCACAAATCTGAACCAACATCAAGACCCTTTAGTGCCGTGCAGCTTAATATCTTGGACTGAAAATCTCAAATGTCCTGCATTTTTAGTGTTCGGCAGTCAATTATAAGCATGTTTTATTGTACTACAGATCATAAAACCTCTTTTTCTAGTAATTTTAAATAAAAAAACCTGAACATTTTGTATTTTTCATGTAGTTGCTGTAAAAACACTTGATTGTTGATACTTGTCTGCATGTCTTAACAGCCTGTGTTTTAATTATAGTTTAATATAATAAACTCATACTGTGATTATGTTTATTTTCATTAGTGTGTAGTTTGAAATGGTCACTCAGCGAAGTGTCCAGTCCAGGACTGTAACCCCATCAATCCCCAAAATTATTATATTATCATAAGTGAATGTTCTTAAACATGGCAGCTGGAGGCTCTTTTCTGCGCGTGTGTTTTCTCGTCTTTCGTCTGGTCCCTGTGGGAGCGTGTCTGCTCGTGTCCAGCTCAGTCAAAAGCCTCAGAATTGCCCTGGTTCTGTCCCGCTTCCTGACAGAACCGCCTTCATTGTGGCCTTCGTCAGGCTTCTCTCCTCCGCGAGGCTCGTGGGGCACCGCGGGTCTCCGGGCCCCCGTCACCGGCAGCCTCGCCTCGCAGGGCGCTCGTGGGAAATCAAGTTTATTTTCATTAGCCAAACTACAAACTGACACTCAGATGAAGGATCCAGCTACTGTGTGTTTCCAGAGCTGCACACATTTGTCATCCAGCCCAACTGACTGCGGAGACGTCTGACCCCACACATCAGAGCTGTATAGGATGAAGCTGTTTTTTCTCTCTCTCTCTCTATTCCCTCCGTATCGCTTCTCTTTGTTCCATTTTTGGAAACGGAGCATCAGGAAGCTGCTTCACAGCAGAATTTTTCATCCTAAAGGAAACTCGCGCTGACAGTAGGTTACTGTCACCAATCTAATTCCTTAAGATACCTAATGTCTGCTTCAATTCTGTTTGCGGGACCATAAGAAAGCTCCCTGAAACTCTTAGCTTGTCCGCAGGACAGTTTTAAGCTTTTTCTGGTCCCGGGAGAGCGGCTTTGAGTTCATACATGTGTGTTTTGATTTTACTAAGGCAATTAAAGCCTTTTGTTGGGAATTGTTCAATTCCAGCGGCTTCATTTACTTGGCACAGAGACGACTGGGCTTCTCGGATGACACCAACAGAGCGACGAGCAGTGACTGAAGTGGACTGTGTGAAAATCTCCAGCAGCTAACACACCACCACCACGTCACTGTCACTGAGGGTGATCCACTTATTCTGTGGGGGTCCTCACCATTTAGTGAACAAAGTACACAGAGAAACAGATTGACCACAGTCTGTAAATGTAGAACTACAAAGTGAACCTGTGAGTGTAAACACCAGGAAGTGGTTTTAATGAAATGGCTGTTCCACATGGAAATGAGCCCATTATTCAGTCACACTAGTTTTTACTGTGTTCTGTCAGCGTCTTGACCAATTCTGGTGTAATGCTTCAGTCTTCATCCAGATCACTGATTTTTTTCTGATATATTGCACACCGCACTGCAATATGTAGTAATATAATTGCAATACATGTATTCTGTCCATATTCTCCCCTGAGCGTTATATTAACATAGAGAACACACAGTACTCCAGTGCTGAGGGAGTCAAACACGTGCTGGCTTAAGTGAACATGGGTCATGAGAAATGTAGCGTATTTATATCAAAATTCCATGTTTTATTGTATTCTTCATGCTTAAACATGTTGTGTTAAGTTTTAAATGTGGAAAATTAGCCCAAAGTTAAAACTGGTCTGGTTAGGCAGTCACTAGAGGGCGCTGCTGAGGAAGTCCAGAATTAATGGTCGCGTTTAGAGCTTTATTGCTAAACTGTCATTTATAAATCATTAATCTTCTTAACACACACTAATGCTGTTTATCACAAAACACAACAACATAAAATAAATCAGCATCACTTTCATGTTTTTACACTTTAAACACCAGTTTTAAGACTTTAAAACAGCAACTTGGCTCTGCTCAGCCAATGAGAGCAGCCGCCAATCAGCACTTAGCTGCCCCTCACTAACCAACCAGCACTCAGTATTCTCTTGCTCACCAATCAGCACTGAGTAATCTCTCGCTCACTAATCAATCAGCACTGAGTAATCTCTCGCTCACTAATCAATCAGCACTGAGTAGTGCTCGTTAATCAGCTTTCAGTACTGCTCGCTAACCAATCAGTACATAGCAGCTGCTGGCTAACCAATCAGCACTCAGCAGCCCCTCACTAACCAACCAGCACTCAGTAGCGCTCGCTCACCAATCAGCACTCAGTAATCTCTCGCTAACCAATCAGCACTCAGTAGTGCTCATTAATCAATCGGCACTCAGTACTGCTCGCTAACCAATCAGCACTCAGCAGTTGCTCAGTAACCAATCAGCATTCAGCAGTTGCTCAGTAACCAATCAGCATTCAGCAGTCACTCACTAACCAATTAACACTCAGTAGTCCCTCACTAACCAATCAGCACTCAGTAACCGCTCACTAACCAATCAGCACTCAGTAGTTACTCGATAACCAATCAGCACTCAGCAGTCGCTTGCTAACCAATCAGCGTTCAGTAGTCCCTCACTAACCAATCAGCACTCAGTAACCGCTCACTAACCAATTATTTTTGGCATAAAGTCAGCTAACAGTGAACATGAACTAGTCAGACTTAATCCACCAGATACTGTTTTCTAAACTTTACGTTAAAGCGAGTACTGTGTTGTTTTAATGAGTATTAACTTTTCCACAAAGCAGGACTTACGTTAACCAGATATCTTAAACCCAACATCAACTGTCTTGAGCTTTAAAAATCAACTAAAATATTCTCATTTAGTCCAACATGTTCATACATGTTTATAGTTTTGAATTTGGGCTTAAGGGACATGTCTGAACTCAGAAATTCAGCCTGGTAGGACAACCCAAAAGTAAAGTAAAGCTATATGTGAGATTTTTTACATGTAGAATTTGGTAGACGTGTTGTCAGTAGTTTTTAGAATAAAACTAAAATGTAAATTTTATTTAAACACAGACCTGTACAGAGTCAAACCAGACAAACAGACCAGTGTGTGTTTTTCAGAGCTGTATTGTCAGGATGGTATTTTCAGGGCTGTTACTAAAGGACGCAGTATGGACATTATAGCTGTGTACATGATCTTTAATCTAATAACATTAAACAACCACTTTTCATTACTGTTTTATGCAAATTACACATGAATATTTCATTAATAATGAAATATTAAATTGTTTTATATATCAAAGTAAAGAAAAACTGTTTGTCTACACAGATTTTCTCATATTTTATCTGTTCATGTTTTATTTATAATCTAGAATATATAAGACAAAAATAAATATAAGATTAATTACTGCTTCATATGTTTTATTCTTAACCTCTGGAAACCGTATATTTGTAGGGTTTTTTTTGGATGGGTCTACATGCCCAAAATATGGTTTTAATACAGCAATGAATACAGGGATGTTTTTAATAGAATAACCCTTTAGATGATCAGAAAATGTGATGTGTAATCAGGGGCGGATTTACAAGTTCTGGGGCCCCAAGCAATGTCATGTCTGGTGGCCCTGATCAAACAAATTATTTTTTATGGTTATGGTGCGGTACAGGCTTAAACATAAATTAAATTATTATTATTATTGATTATTAATAAATATGAATTATTATACATACATTTTAAACATTACTTAAACATTATTATTCATAATATTTTATTAGGAATTACTAGTTAATATTAATAATATTACTATTAATAATATACTAATATACTAATATATATTAACAATATACTAATAATAACTATAAAAACATTATTATTATTATTATTATTATTAAATTAAAATAATATTAATCATTAATTAAATATTATTAAATATTAATAAACTGTTAAAATTGTGTAATATAAAATTATCATCCAGTTCTGTGTTACAATACTATTCAACTTATCAATAATCAACTTCACTTCAATTCATTAACACCAATGTTACACTTATGTTAGGACTCATTTATACATATCACAGACTGGTAGACATGCGCGTGCACACACACACACACACGCACGGACACACGCACGGACACACACAGAGAGAGAGACAGACAGACAGACAGAAGCAGGTGAACACGGCCTACAGGCCAAATCTAAACCGCGACCCTGATGAGGATTAAGCAGGTGTGATAATGGATGGATGGATGGTTTGAAAGTCCAGACGCTGACGGAGTGACCGCCAATCACACATTAGCAAGAACAGAGCCGATGAGCTTGTGAGCGGTCTAAAGAGAAACAGGCTTCCGACTGAGTGGCTGTTTGTGCTGGGTCCTAGTGCTCAACCTGTCTCTTTTTAATATAGCGTAACACTGTTTTTGGACGGAAAAAGCAGCAGAGAACCAAAATGGTCTTTTTTTGCCAGCCTCTTTTGGCCAGCAGGGGGCCCCAAGCAATTGTGTGGTTTGCGTGTTGGTTAAATCCGCCCGTCTGTAATATAATAACATGCTTATAATTTACCTCTGAACACTAAAAATGTCAAAACTTTTAGATTTGTAGTCCCAGAAATCATTCATTTCACAGCACTAAAGGGACATGATGAAGCTCAGATTTGTGCCACAAGAGGGCAGCAAAACAGAAATGTAGTGCTCAGTTCTATTTGTTTGGAACTTAAACATCAGTTAAGGATTGCGTGCAACAAGCTTTGTCACTTTTTAAAAGCAAAAACTTTTCCTAGTAGCTCAAACTAGGCAGAAATGAACAAATTCGACATCTTCGGTTTTATATATCACACCTGCTGACGGGCAGAGAACATGTACACATGTAGGGAACCCTGGTTCCTATCTAGCTATCAGCGGTTATGTTCTAATGACAGTACCATCACTGTCATCTGTACTCTTAATCTTATATAGCCACGTGTATCATATTTGATACATAACTGAGTTTTAAGGTCTTTTCCATCATCAGCATCATCAGTGTGATGATTAAATGATCAATTATGTGCAGAATATATAAAAAGAGATGCATTATGGGAAATGCAGTGCCTGTAGAAAATTTGCATAGTAAAAAAAGCTGAGTGTATCATATTTGATACATAACTGAGTTTTTAAGGTCTTTTCCATCACCAGTGTGATGATTACATCATTTGCTACCATATATGTATGGCTGTTCAAACGTTTGGAAAGATGCTGATGCATTATGGGAAATGTAGTGTCTGTATTGAATTAGCATGGCATGTGTCTTTACTGTCAATTACTAGGGGAACTAAATTGGGTCTAATGATGCTCTTGCGCTGGACGTATCAAATATGATACAAAACAGACCTCATACATGTGTTGTTTGTTTATTTATTTATTTATTTATTTATTTATTTTTGTAATTGGTCAGAAGGTCAAATAAACATGTCAGTTTCAAAGAATTCAAGCTTTCTGGCCATGATGTGATGGTTGAGGCGTAACGATGGAAACTTGTTATGATGATAATGAGAACACAGTCAGTGGTGCAGCCCTGGCTGATATGATCTCCTGCTCTATGAATTGATTTTCTTGATGTGCGAGTGAAGTCGTGTTGACAGAGCTCTGATTGGTTTGGCTCACAGTTGTCTGATACTGTATTGAGATCAGCCTCTAATATCGAGCTAAAACAAAGCCCGAGGCTACACCAAAGCTTCATGCAAGGTTAAAGTGAACTCTGGAAGACCTTGGCTGTAGGTGCAGCGTGAGAGTACAGCGTGAGGATCAGTCGTCACCAGCCGAAAGCTTGATTACATCTGGACCTGCTTGTTTTTGCAGCGTTTGGTTAGTACGTTCAGGCCCTGTCGGTGTTCAGGCTCTGTAATTAGAATGAAGTGAGCAGCACACTGACTCATTCCCCAACACTCCTCTTCTTTTTTTTAACACCACTGGCTTTGATATTGAATTTGGGCTCTCAGTGAAGCAGGCGACAGAGTCTTCCTGCAGTTTTGTGGTGTGTTGTTGGACGTGGGCTCTCAGAACTACAGAAGCATTGATCTGGTACACTGGATCAGTATCAGCACCAACACTGACCTCATTAAACAGATCAGACATCGGTCACACAGGATCAGTCAGCAGACAGCTTCTTATTCATGGTTGTAACACTGGAACAGAGTCACTGTGATGTGCCGCAGACTGTATATAAGAAGTGGACAGACCGCCTTCATCGCGATGTTTTGAAGTAAACAGCCGCCATATTGCTTGTGCATTAGATGCACGTTGCAACCACAGCATGCGCTGTTCTCCCCAAAAGGCCAGACCTCAGTCCATCTACAGTGAGAGTCCACAGGCTTTGACCAGTGCACATGAGGAATTTGACCTCTGCATTTAACCCAGTGCAGTGACACACACACACACACACACACACACACTAGTGAACAGTAAGTACACATGCCCAAAGCATGGGCAGCCCCTATTCA
>BRDA01013068.1:110287-120590 GCA_036984385.1 Crenuchus spilurus | reverse complement strand
TCAGTGTTTGTCGAGTGAATGAAATATTTTGGTACCTTTAATTTGTTTTGTATCTATTTAAGTGTACTGTTTTAAATGGAATATTATGAACTTATTAGTTATTTGGTATATGTACTGTAAAGGATTGCTGCCAGAACGGAGAAGCACATAATTAACTGTCTGCTGGTCCTCTCTGTATGCATTTGAACAGGTATGCATATTAATGTTGTGCTGTCTTTAATTTTCTTAAATGTTTTATAATATGTTTTGTTTAATTTCCATGGTTTTATAAAGTAAGTGAGCTGTTTGTGACTGCAGATGAGTTTGTACTGTAGTAATTACACGCTAAGTGTTAATATGTTGTAGTTAAATCCGGTTTTGTCAGTGAGACATACGGATTGCTGCCAGAACGGAGAAGCACGTCATTAACTGTCTGCTGGTCCTCTGTATGCATTTGAACAGGCATTCAAACTGCAGTAAAAGCTCAAACCCAGCATGGTGTTGCGTTGCATTATTGAATCACCACACAATGCAGAGGTTACAATAGCATGTTTACATTTTGGTGCAAAACCCACCAAAGAACAATGGATGGAATGGATAATAACTACGTTATTACACACAAGTGCTCTTGTTTATGTCATAACACTGCAACTGGCAGAATAACAAAAATGGCAACCCTTTATGCAATCTGAGCTAAAATCTCTCAAATCTGATCAGCATTAATTGTACATCTAGTCAAAATGACCAACAACGCTGAACAACTTTATGCCCTAGTGCTCATACACAGAATGAACAGAGAGAAAGACAACTTGTCTCCAAAAATAGCAAAAAAGTGATGGATTTTTGGTCATCTACACGTACCAGAGGCAGCAGGTCTGGAACTGAAAGGAAGGCTTTCAATACACTCTCTCGTCTCTTCTGTGAAACATTATCCAGAACATGAATTATGAAGGCCGCAAAGTTGAAGTCTGCAGGAACAGGGCATGTTTAGAGTCTTTCAGTTCAACAAAACTCAAAAGCAAGCCCTCGCCAAGGAACTCAATCTCAACACGTGGCGACATCCCAAAATGAATTTATCCAAGATTGTGGGATGGAAGTGACCCGTCCCTTGTCCAGGGATGAAATGCAAACACAAACAGCAGAACTGGCTGCCATGGTTCACCAGGTGAAGCAAACAAGACTTTCATTTCATAGAAGTAAACACTGAACAGCCTTCACCCCTGATGGTGCATCATGTATTAATAACGAGGCTTTTTATACGACTTAAACGTGAGCTTTTCTCCGAGTGCTCCGGCTGAAGAAAAAGGTAATCATATCCAAGTCAGAGGCGAGGTCTGTCGTCCGCCGATAATTTGATTTGACAAACTCTCGCTCAAAAGGAAACATTACCAGGGTAATCGGCCTTTGATCTTTTGGCACAGCACGCTCCAAAATTACACCACGGTGGGAGAAGAAGGAGCTGCATTTCTGCTCAAATCAAAGAGTTTGAAAGTTTGCCGTCACCCACGCTACCTTAAAGCACTGCAGGTCAGTCCCATCAGGCTCCCAGCGCCTCTGAAGAGGCAGTTCTGAGTCACACTGGCCTCTCCTACACAGCCACACTTCCACCGCCAACCCACATCTCTGAGACTACAGCCGAGGCAGCCAGGAGCCCAAATCTGATAAACGTTAGGCCAACATGGCGGAGCTTCAAATGAGCCCATATCGTCTTTCGCTTCTTCTACTGAGGTTTAGGAAACATCTCAGTTCATCAGATCTTCAATTATATTGTGATCATTATTCTTAATTCAGGATTGATTAATCTACGACTATTGACAACATGTTGCTTTGCATTGTAGCATCATGACTTTAGTCTAAAAACAACCCTACTTTAATCTTGGCTTGACCTGTCATCCTTCAAGACACCACCACCACATCAGTGTCACAGTGCTGAGAATGATCTGTGGTGATGCTGATCACTGAAGTACTAAACTGAACAATGAGGGACATACAGTGAGTGTAGAAACATCCACAGTGTGAAGTTCCACGTAAGAATTACAGTAAATTCAACCCTTTAAATGAGCTTTTAAAGAAGAGCTCTAGTACAAAAAGTCAACGACATTAGTTTCCTCATCTCTGAAAAACGGCCGTTTCTGTGCAAATGGCCACTTAAGTATGATTACATCTGGTTGTATAAATTAAAGTGCCCTACACAGCCCAAGGCCATGCTCCGTCTGGATTTGTCACATTGTCTTCATTGTTCCAAATGGTGTGTTGCCATTTCAGTACCAGTACCAGCTTTTATTGGCAGCATGCATTGTAACTGTCCAACAAGTCCAAACGCATTCAGGTTTAAGCCAAACGAATGCGCAGGTAACACTGCTAAGTGTGATATTACTTCTGTTATTAAGATGGAGACATGTCTGTCCTATTACACTGATGCAGAAACATGTCTGTGTGACTTCCAAGTCTGAAATAACAAAAAACTGAAGCAATGAGAAGATAAAAGTGTGGAGAACTGGAAAAAAAGCAAAGCCTAATCTAATCGGAGATGTTCATACAAACATCCATCCTGCATTAAGGTGGAGAAGCTTGGCGAGACTGGTGGTAGACCATCAGGACATGAACAATTGTGGATCCACAGGTCAATGAGTCGCTTGGTAATGCTTTATAATACAGCCCAGTTTTACAGTGTAACCTCCTGTAATTTAGTCCAATTTCCTCAGAAGAAATCAATACATTTCAAATACTTACTGGTCCCTACTGGTACTTAAATGTAGTTACAGTAGAAGAAAAACAATCACAGCAGCTAGCTGGTGAGAAAGGTTTGGTTATGTACATAGGAACTACTGGGTTATTTCAGGTGACTACTGAGTTCTAGTGTTAGAAATGTTAGTCTCACAGCTCCAGCTGTTAAGTTGTGGCTTCACTTTACACTCCAAGTCTTTGGGAAAAGTGGTAGAAAGGGTTACATAATTTTTTCACTTAACTGGGATATAACAAACAGACAAGCCATGTCTGGAGTCCAATATTTCTAACACACACTAGAACTCAATAGTCACCTAAAATTACCCAGCTGTTCCTGTAAAAATACATCACAAAAGTTGCAATTAAGGTCTCAGAGGCTAGTCAGTGTGGAGAGGCATACTGTTTTCTTGTGCTGTACCAGTAGGACCAGTAAGTATTTTATATGTACTGGTTCATCAGGGTGAACTGTAAACTCTGGGAAATTACACTATAAATTGCAGGAAGTTACACTGTAAGACTAGTGCAGTGTTATCAGTCTGCTTTAACCTTCTATCTGGGAGTGTTCCACAAAGCTAGATTCCTCACCAAGCTTGAGAACCTAAAAAAAACACTTTTCTAGAAGGTTCGGACTTTCGGATCAAATACAGGAAGTTGACGCAGGTGGCAACAACATTCAACAACAACAGAATAAGAAAAATAACCAGAACAGCAGCAAATATGAGCCGTGGTAGCACATGGCACGAGGAGGAGACGACATGTTTAATATAATTTTGGTCAGATGAACATGTTAAAAACTTAAAAACGAGCAGCTTATTTTCTGAGAGGATGAGAGAGAAAGATGACAGAGCAACCTAAACTTAAGAAACTGCGGCAGCGGAATATAAAAGTATATAAATGAGTCAGACGCACGTCCTTCTACAAACCAATCAGTGTCGAGTGTAGGAAGACGACCCACACATAAGTGATGACGACAGCATGTGGGCGTGTCATAATAAAAGTCTGGTGTGCGTGAAAACAAACCAAACCAGACCAAATACATACAAAGTAACAAACACAGGAACCTTGGTTTGGACCATGGTCCAGACTTTCAGGTGTGTAAGCACCCTTAGACAGATTTGCCTCCTTTGGCTCAATTTGTCTGGTTAAACCAAAGTTAACCTTAAGAGCCCTCCACAGATTTATTCTCAAAAAGGACAAAAATGTTGTTTTGATTATAACACTGTAAACCTGGCTAAGTTAGCTCAATAATTAAGGCAGACAGTTGACGTTATGTTTTTTAAGTTCATACAACAAAAAGTCAGAACCTGCAAGTTTCAGAAAATTAACTCTCATATTTTAAACTATATACTAACTAAATTATTGACAAACGCTGATGTTAAAATGTTAATTACTAGGGGTGTGTATCTCTCCAATAAATGATGATCCGATATGTATCTCGATTCATGCGGTACGATACGATTCAGAAACAATATATTTTAAATTGGACCGATACGATTTGTTTCGATTTGATTCAGTACGATTTCGATATGATTTGGTTCAGTATAATCGGGTAGGAAATAATACAAGTTACTTGTTTAAAATAGATAATTTTACATTGATTCAACATAAGTTATTGCTAAAAATGTGTTTTTGCTTACATTCAGACAGATTAATGAAATACTAGAGAACTAGTAAAGTTGTATTTGACATGTGAATTCAGAACCAGTAAAATACTGTCACATTGGGATGTGGTACCGGGGCTCCATTGTTTTAAACAAGTCCCCAAAGCCCTCATTCTCCACCGCACAGTATGGTCTTAAGTCTTTGACAATGAACTGGGTTATTGAAGCCGTTATTACTTTGGCTCTAGCTGAGTTGTGGTCGAGTTTTGGCTGGAAGAAGTCCTGTTTCTGTTTTAGTCCTGCCGTGTCTTTTATGCTAGCAGTGTTAGCGTCCTCATCGCCACTTTCACCATGTCGTCTCACCAAATGAGTGATGAGGTTTGTGTAATACCGATGTACTTGAATGCGACTTTGCATGCTTTGCAAACAGCAACGGTTTTGTCTAGTTTTCCGTTCTTCGTGTAAAAACCGAACTTGACTGTGACGCAGGTGTGCCAGGTCCAAAAAACTATCCAGCCCAAAGTCAGTCTAAAACCTGCCCTTCAGAAACTTAAACTGGCACAGAATATATGTCTGTCACCCGTTTGAAACAAATGGCAAAACAGCTATGAGTGTACGACTTAGTATTTTGTTTATAAGGGATTTATTATCAGTCCATCCAACCATTTTCTTTTTCCCAGTCCATTCAATACCGCCTCCCGTATGTCCCCATATTTTCTCTCTCTCTCTCTCTCTCTCTCTCTCTCTCTCTCTCTCTCTCTCTCTCTCTCTCTCTCTCTCTCTCTCTCTCCTTATATCATTATGCTCTCTTTGTTGTTATTGTTGTATTCACACTTCCTTAGTGTCGACTTTGTACACGTTTGCCCGCCATGTTGAAGTAATATCCAAGGCAACACCAACTTTTTTGTTGTTTTTTTGGCGGTCGCGGTAATTTTTAAAAGTAGCCCAAATTGGCCTGAAAATCGCGAACCTGGCAACTCTGGTGACGAGACGTGACTGTGACGAATATCGCGACAGTTAGTCAGAGGGAGACAGAGAGAAGCAGAGCGAGCAGCAGGAGTGCACATCAGCAACACCAAAACGAAAGACAGCTATTTAATCGGGCCATCGGCCGGTTCATGCTACAAATAGACCGATTCAGGGGTCCATGTACCGATGTATTCACATCGTTTAAGTCAAAATCGGTCTTCCGATTCAAATCGGTTATTTTTTACACCCCTATTAATTACCGTAAGTCAATATAATTAAGTTCCTATAAATGATCATTTAAATGATCTGAAACTCAAAATTAGCTATGAAACCAACCAATAGGTAGCAATGCCGGTGACCAACCAACACATATTGCAGCTTTTGAAGAGTCACTCAAAAGCATGTGGTGTGAAAAGAAGATCGAAAAAGAAGAACTCCATATTCTACCTCAGAGATCATTTTATGGAAGCCTAAAATTCATAATAATGGCTTATTAAAGAGTATTACAGACTTAATAAATGAGATTATAGTCATAACTACAGCTGCAAATGGACTGATTATATATAACGCAGACATCCAGGCTCAAATGGAAACTCACTCCTACAGTTATTTCAATAGCATCCAGATACAGGAGGTTCAACACTGAGGAGAAAAATGTAAAATCTAAATGTCCTGTTAAACTTATACGATTATAGTGTGTACAGTTCTCCAGCACAAGCAGGAACGCTCTGGATTTCATGCGGCTGTTTGTCACACTGTAAGTGATGTAAAAAGCATTTCATAAGCTGATCTGTACAAATCTCATTTCAACCCACCTTCAAATGTGGCATTAAAAAAATCAGATTTTATGCATTTGTATGCTGTTCACACTATCAGAAATCAATCTGGATTGATTTAGATTCACCAAATTTGGATTTGCACTAGTCTGAACATAACCTTAACTCTTTCCTAATCTAGTCCACTCTGTTGCGAAGGTCAATACAGTTTCTAGGCAGAGCTTTACATGTTTGAGTGCAAAAATGAAAAAGCAACAGCTTTCTCTGAGCAAAACAATCTCGAGACCCAAATACACCAATGATCTTGTGGGCAATTTCACTTAATTGTTTAATTTAACCCAACTTCTACATACCATCACCCTCACCTTCTTACAGTACCGGTGGAATCCACTAAGTCTCCTCACTCATGGATCTACTGTGATGCTTTTCTCACTGAGAAGGTACAAGATATTTCCATTCACTCCATCCATACTCATACCTGTCCACCTAACAGTCCACAAGTCTACAGCTCTGGAAACAAATGACAGAGACCACTGTCAGCAGTCCTTCTCTCTAGATTGTTTAAGGTTTTAGTTTTATTCTATACATCTACATGAAAAGATTCCATTTTAGAGCTTTGACTTAGAGAAAAAGATCTATATCTCAGGTTTTTGTAGGAAATACTTAATATTAGAGCATTTATTTACAGAAAAATTATCTATAACCTCAGCTCATGCAAAGAAATCAAGTTGATACAGATCAATAATCAGAATAATTGATCATTCTGATAATCGGAAATCAATATTTGGTGGAATAGACCTGATTTGCTGTTGGGCCAAAAATTCACCCAGTCCCAGCTTTGACGGCTTGTTGACCAGAGAGGTTCAGGGTCACTGCGTTGGATATTTTGGCTTGTAGACTTTGTTTCCAGAGCTGAACATCATCACTGAAGCCTTTTAGTTGAGTGTAACTCACATGAAGTGCAATCAAAGCCAGGTCAGCAATAAAAACCCCAAAACACACAGAAACAAACAGCAACAGCACATACAGTCATTCATCTCTGATATTCAGAACATCACTTGTGAACTCACCAGTCAGCTGGTCGTAAGATCCATCTAGTTCTCTGGAGTCAGACAAGCTTTGGTCTCGATTTTTTGTCTTCATTTCCACAAATATCACAAAATGAGCCCCAAAAAAGGTGAAAAATGGATGAGTGTGAGCAGTGCAGGGGGTTTACAAACAGAGCTGAAGTTTATAAACAAAGATGATCTCCAGGTATCCACTGATGTCCAGTCTGCTCTCTCACTCTGTATCACTCTCTCACTCTATCTCTCTCACTCTGTATCACTCTCTCTCTCCCTGTATGAGCTGGAAACGTTGTTTAAACATAGAAAAATCCTCTTAAACTGGCTGTAGTTGAGTGTAGACTGAGCTCCTCAGTGTCTCCTCCACTCTGAACACAACGAGCAGCAGCTTCGCTCTACCCGAGCCGATCCGCGCGCTCTGATTGGTTGATTGAGTGACTGAATGGTTTTAATGTTGTCAGCGCGCTGTGAGCCGGGTTGCCAGGTCCCCAAAACTCCCCAATGTCTGACAAAAGACGCTCTCTCTACACCAGCTGTATGTAACCAACCTAAGACGTTATAAAGCATCTTTCAAAATCTTACACTGTCATTTAACATTAATGTTTCATCATTTTGAAGCATTTAGTATATATAATAATAATTATTATTATAATTATTATTATTATTATTATTATTATTATTATTATTATTATTATTACTATTATTATATTGAACACAATAACAAATTGCATTTGAAACACAGGATCTAAATACTGTTTATTCTTTCTATTGTCTTTTTTTTTTGCAATTGGTACATTTTTACAGTCTCCCAAAACCACATCCGTCACCTCTGAAATTTTACCCGCGACTGCATTTTCAAAGTAGCCCAATTTGGTTGTAACACTACGAACCTGGCAACACGGCAGAATCCCAGCGCTTGTAGTGACTGCAGTGTTGCCAGATTGTGCGCTTTAACGTGCGGATTATGTTTCACATTGCTAATAAAGCTATTTTTATGTATTTAATTCCGTTCATATTTATTTGTAATTATTTACTTCTGCACAGGGCTCATGTGTCCCATAATTTAAAAAAAAACGTAGAAAAAATAATGTTATAATATCTCTTTTATACATTTAATTGATATTACGTATAATGACTTATCAGTAATTACTTGTTATCAGTAGTGTGTTATTAGGCCATGTTGGTTTAACTGGTTTGTGTTATTGTTGAAATGCTGAACATCAGATATCGGGTTTTCATGAATTTTGGTTTGAAAAGACTACATGTATGCTACACAGTTATACCAGAACATTACAATCATTTACCTATAGTGGGAAAAAACATTGCTCAGATAACATTAGCAAGACATTGTTGTCTGTGTGCAGTAGAGCACTTTGTACCACTCGTCAGGGTCATTGTTCCCATTGGCATCAGTTAGTGGTTTCTGAGATGCTGCCTCCACCATGCTTCATTTGGTACCCTATTATCAGCCCTTTTGAACATCAGTCAGATCACGTCCTTTACCCATAATGATCTGCTACAACTGACTGGTGTACTTACTTATTTATACATTCACCATGTCACAGAGCATATGTGATGTCCCATTACAAACCATAATATTCTGATATAACTGTGTATTAACTGGTAATAACTTCCTTATGATGCTGAACTATTTATAATGTAACAAATGGTAGTTTTATATTTTAGCCAAGTAAACAGCCCGCAGGTCCAGCATCTATTCCAGACTTCGGATAAAAGATCCACACAAAAGAGAGCATTCATATGAAAGCAAAAATCTCTCCCCTTTCTACATCAGTTCTTCATTTCTGCCTATTTTGAGCTGCTAATGAAAGGTTCTGCTTCAAGTACACTATGTGTCATACCTTCAGTTACAGTAAGTGTTGATGTAGTGATGCTCCAAATGGAACTGAGCTCTGTTTCTGTGCTGCTGAATGGCGCCCTCTGGTGGCAAGTCTGAGTTGTAAGATGAACCTTTTACCGTAATGTCCCTTTAGTGTTGTGCAGCTGGATACAAACGTACATCCAACATTAAATTATAAGCTTGTGTTATATTATAAACCATAATACAGTGGAGTTTTAAGAGGTAAAGTGATTTCGCTCATAAAACAGCCACTAACATCAGGTTGTGAGAAGCCACTGTCAGGAGCACTTACCAGACACACCGTGACCAGTGCTCCCATGAGCCGTTTTAAAATGTGACGTCTCGGTCGATTGATTGATGCTAACCGAGCTGGCATAAGGTTTGCTATTTCTGTGGCATGGCCATCTACATCGGGTGGATTTATGTGTTTTCTGCTCTGGGAGTTCACATTACCCAAGGAATTCAGTTCAGCCATGTACCAGCACATAACTGCTTAGAGCCATGAAGCTGCTATGTTATATAAGCCTATATGTGTGTAGGTCATAGTTTATCTTACACTTATTGCACACGTTAATCCACCACAGCTGTAAGCTAGCATGGGTCACTGAAAGTAAAGAAAAGCAGTTAAAGCATGAGATCTCTCTGTATTCCTCTATCTACACGAGCTCCCCATTATAAATACATGCATCTACTAACCATACAGGTGCACTTTGTACAGACTGTAGTTCATTGGTTTCTCTACTTTTTCTTCAGGACCCCACAGAGCAGGTGGATCATTCTCAGTGATACTGACATGGTGGTGGTGTGTTAGAGCTGCTGGAGATGTTAAACACTGTGTCCACTCACTGTTCACTCTATTGTACACACCTGCCATGTTGGTCCACCTTGTGCTCAGAACAGTTTGTGTTGGTCCTCTAGAGCTTCACTGGTGGATGCTGTTGGCCACCACCACCACGTCAGTGTCACAGTGCTGAGAGTGATCCAGCAGTTCTGTGGGAGTCTTGAGCACAGAAGAACAGCTACCAAAAGTATACTGAGAGACAGATGGACTACTGTCTGTACGGTCAGTGGAGCTAAAATGGACAGTGAGTGTAGATACAAGGAGGTGGTTTTAATGTTATGGCTGATCAGTGTATAGACCTTACCATATATATATATATATATATATATATATATATATAGGGTCAAGTCGATATATATATATATATATATATATATATATATATATATATAAACATACATTATTTAGTACAAATGTTAGTCAATTCATCAAAGGGTCAAGTCGATATATATATATATATATATATATATATATATATATATATA
>BRDA01013068.1:55126-78128 GCA_036984385.1 Crenuchus spilurus | reverse complement strand
CCTCCTCCTTTGTGCAAGGAGGAACAGGAGGAGCAGAGCCAGAGCCCTGCAAAATGACCTCCAGCAGACCACTAATATCCATGTTTCTGCTCAAAGTGTCAGAAACAGACTCCATGAGGGTGGTATGAGATTTTGAGTATGATTCCAAATCCAGACCTCCAAGGGGTCATAATTTTGATTTACAGTAATCATTTTTGTTATTTTGTTCTCCACACATTCCACTGTGTAATAAATAAAGATTTTCACCTGGAATATTGTATTCACTGAGATCTAGGATGTGTTTAGTGTTCCCTTTATTTTTTCAGCAGTGTATAATATATACATCAATCAGTCATTAAAACCATAGTGACCAGTCAACATTGTAACAAGGTAGGTGTGTCTTATAGAGTAACACACACTAACACACCACCACCACCACATCAATGTCACTGAGAATGATCCACTAGCTCCATGGGGGTCTTGACCATTGAAGAAGATGGTGAACAAAGTCTAAAGAGAAACAGACGGACTACAGACTGTACAGGCTCAATGGAGCTAAAATGGACAATGAGTGCAGATACAAGGAAGTGGTTTTAATGTTGTATATGTTCAGCTTTTGCTCTCTTTCCAGCCCTGTGTATAGAGGGAAGCCCTCTGTAGATGAAGTGAATGAGGATCTCCTGAGTGTGCTGATGTCCCCTGATAACCTGTCTGACCTGGAGCAGCTGATGAATCCTGTCTGTAACCCCTGGTCTGCACACATCCGGGAACACCTGAAAGCGGCACAGCCGGCTCCGTCCAAGACACGCCACAATAAAGCCAGTGACTCCAATAACAGGTGATTTTTGATGTTTCGTGCCAAAACTGCCAAAAATAACCTAAAAATCTAAAGTCGCTTCCTGTTCAACACATTATATCTAAAAGTGAAGCTGAACACTAGATGGCGCTGTGAGTTCTGTTTGAACGAGTGAATAGAGTTAAACGGCTAAAAACACAGATTACATTTTTCCTCCTTTTTAATGTGCAACATTTTATTCAATTTAGAAAGTTTACAAATAAATGACTTAAAATAATCTGTGAAAACTAACCAGTACCATTGTTTTTATAATGAGCGAGTGCCGATTGGTTAGCGAGCGAGTGCCGATTGGTTAGCGAGCGAGTGCCGATTGGTTAGCGAGCGAGTGCCGATTGGTTGCTGTTTTAAAGTCTTAAAACTGGTGTTTAAAGTGTAAAAACATGAAAGTGGTGCTGATTTGTTTTATATATTTCTGTTTTGTAATAAACAGCATTAGTGTGTATTAAGATTAATGATTTAGAAATTACAGTTTAGCACTAAAGCTCTCTAGCTGCCCATTCATTTTAGACTTCCTCAGCAGCGCCCTCTAGTGTCTGACCAACCAGAACAAGCATCAGTTCAGCCTTAATACAGAGCTTCTCTGATAAACCCTCAGAAACTCACTCCTGTAGTCATTTGAATGCCGTCCGGATGCAGTTTCAACACTTGAGGAGACGTGTGAAATATTAAAAAGCAAACATTAATTAATTAATCAAATCTTGTGTTGTAGGAGTCGTCATCATTTGGAGCTCAGTAAACTTGGTGGTAATGATCTAGCTGAAGCCAGAGCCCTCCTACATTCCACTCAGGCTATGTTGGAGGAGCTCCGTAAAGAGGTGAGGATCAGGAAATGACCTTTTCTCCTAAATCTCAGTATTTAAACATTTTGTACTGCTCTCTCTGTGCCTTCTCCTTTCTCTCTGCTTTCCTCACTGTTTCGCTCATCTTCTCAGTGCGACTTCCTGCAGTCAGACCCTGCGGGCTCTGGAGCCTCTCTGTCACCCTGCGCTCTAAAAGTGGCCATAACAGACATGACTCAGCTCATGACCGCCTTCAGCCAGGTCTACAACACGGACTTCAGGGGCTACTGTCAGAGAGCTCCCCCTGTCCTCAGTCCAAGTGCACAAGTCTTCCAAGTCGTACATCAGCTCCTGCACAGATGCAATATGGTACTGTTCTATATATTGTACTCTTCTATATGATGGATTAGAGGGGAGTTCCACCAAAATGCATAACATTTGTTGGGATGCAATCATGTACATTAGCTTTGGCAGTGACTGTGTCCCAGGCATCACACAACACGCTCATAACCGTCTTGTGTAATAGTGTCCAGTGAGGTTTCTGTACGATATTTCACATTAATCCTCAATGAATGGCTTTAAAATTCTCCTCTAACAGTGACATCCATAAAAACCTGAGGTTCTGTACCTGAGCTTAGACCAAGATATAAACATTAACAATTAATTCAGAAAAGTAAACTGTGATGTTTTATATTCATTACACATAAAGTGGCACATTTCAGCCTTTTGTTTTAAGTCAATCAAATTTATTTATGAAGCGCTTTTTACAACTGATGTCACAAAACAGCTTTACAGGGTTAGTAATAACACACATCAAATCATTAATCCCTAATCCCCGGTGAGCAAGCCAACGGCGACAGTGGCAAGGGAAAACTCCCTCAGAGCTGGAGGAAGAAACCTTGGGAGGAACCCGACTCACATGGGGGACCCATCCTCCTCTGGTCTGCTAATTCTAAGTGTGTGATGAATCATAATCATGTTATGTTGTTGTAATGTTCAGGTGAACTGATGTGGTGAGACAGGAATGATGATGACAGTGCTAGCAACGATAACGGCCAGAAAGTCCATATGAACTCCAATGTGGGCAGTAGAGCTGTCCACTGTGTTTAGTCCAAAGTCAACACCTACCAGGAGATTTCACAGCACTTCATGCTTCCATCTGCTGACAAGCTTTATGGAGATGCCCAGCAGCTGCCCACAGTGCCAACACTACTACTGCCCATCATATGACTGTGACTGATGAGCTATGAGTCAACATTAAAACAAAAGACCTGAAATGTGTCCGTTTACGTGTAATAAATATAAAACACTATCTTTCTGAAATAAATGACAGTAAATGTTTGCCTCCAGCAGGCTGCACTTCTTATTTAAGAGAATTTAAACATACAGGATAAGAGAATGTGTTGCTGTGTAGGAGCTGGAGGCTCTGCATCAGCTGTCAGAAACCTCCACCTCGGTGACTGAGACGGTGAGACGGGTACAGACAGACAAACGATACTGGGTGAAAGGAGACAAGCAGACACTGCGTGAGTTCATTTCTATCTCGAGAAGTTTGAAAATGACTATTTAGTTTATTTATTTATTTATTTATTAACATAAACCTTCACAGAAATCAGCTCTTAAAATGTAAATTTGCTGTTTATTGTCTTTATTTACAGCTAATCAGCTGGAGGCACTGAGGAACAGATACGCTGCCTTTCTGACCCGCCAGCAGCCATAACACACTTTTAGAAGCTTGTGTGTGGCTCATTGGACGTTAGTCTTTGTGAAAGATGCAGTTAAATATGAAGATGTAAATATTTTGTACACATTAATTAGCCTTATGTACTAAAAGGAATCATGATTACAGTGTAAGAGCATGCTGGGAATAAAGGGTGTGACTAACATTACAATGTGTTTCTCTTTACTGGATGTTGTCTTTTGCTGTTGTGTGCGTTGATGTGTTGACAGCGATCAGGTACATTAAAGATATTAATGAAGAAACTAATAATACAATCTGATACAATTCGGCTCTGTTGTCAGGGCCGGTGCTCTGCCCATGCAGGTCACGCACTGTGCATGGGGCCCCAAGTGCCCATGGGGTCACCACAAAAAGTTTACACCACCACCTCTTCCAGGAGGGCCAAGTTCACACAACCAAACACCCCCACACTTGCTCAAGCATGAACTTGAAGTTTGTAGACTTTGCGTGCCTGGGGGTAAGGGGGGAGGGGCCAGACAGCATATGTGCTAGGGCACCCAAATGCCTAGTGCTGCTACTGTTATTGTCTACTAACAATGCAATACGTTATGTTTGGCAACCCAACCTTGCCGGAAGCATAGGGTAAGCATGACCAGATGCCAGCCCCAAAATAAAGTAAAGTTTCCCCTGGACTACTGAGGACGGTACATTCATGTTCATTCTGCATACAGTAGAACAGGTGAGTGTACACAGGGGCATCAAAGCTTTTATTTTTGTTTTGTTTTTGAGCTGTAAGTCATACTGATGAGCATTAAAACACAGAAAGGCTTAAAATATGTTTGCCTTCATATGTAGGTGTGATGTTGGGAGGGACCATTTCCTAAAGGGAAGAGGTAAAGCTGGTCTTCCTCATTGAGTAGACTCAGAACTTTTGAGTTCCTCCACTGTGCTAGTGGACTGAAGCGTAATTCAGAGCAGTTTATTGTTCATGATGATTTGTTGATGGTTGTCATTGTGTCTTTAGTGACTGGACCGCAGTATGGAAGGAGAAAAGCAAACATCCAGAGCAGAGGACTTTCCTTTAGCCAAACTGGCAGATACGGAGGTAAGTAGACTGTCAGGCCTTCTTGGTGTGAAATCTTGATTTTAAAGTCAGTGATGCTCTTTTAGTCTGTAAACTGACTCCAGGGTTTGACAAACACATCTCTGCTTTCCTTTTTCTTCTCAAAACTTGGCCATATTTAGTGGCGTGAACCTTGTTTGTGAGTTTTTTGCTGCCGAGATGAGAGCAGCAGCTCAAATATAGCACCGAGGTGACAGGATCGTTACTGATGAGAAGGGTCTTTGATTTTAACACACCAGCACGGCTGTTTTATGTCCGACAGCTGGATTCCAGATGGGTTTGTGGATCAATGGAGCGCTGCTCTGCACTGATTTTGCTGTAATGCGACTCTGTCAAGTTGATGCAAAATTCAAGATCAGTGTTTCAAAGAAAGTGGACTAAAGAAGTGCCAAATGAATATGCACAGACTATATATATAAGACTAGCTGTGAAATCTGGACCTGTACAAAGTAAACTTTTATCTGCAAAATGACTGTTTACCAGCTGTTTTAGGGGTGTGATCCATCACTTTTGATTGTGGTGATTCAGTTGCATTAATATTATTACAGTCACCCCTGATTATTGGCAGAAATATTAGTTAAAGGACATTTTATTTAGCCAAGGAACTAAAAAGTGCTAAAATTAAAAAAACTGCACTTTTACATAAATTAATAAAACCTAAAACGAATGTATTCATGTTGAAACACCGTGTTATGAGGGTCACACTTTGGTTTTGTTAGAACTTCTGTTGGCTGCAGTGTTTTATCAACACGTTCTGTACTGGGTCATTTATGTTCATTTATGACTGCAGTGCAACAAAAATGGCCGCCAAACTTATCGTTTGCCGAAAGAAGAGCAGCATGCAGTGATTGTTTTTAACAGTCCTGCAAGAACCAAATTAACTTAACCAAAATCAGTCGGATAAAGTAATGATGGTGGTGATAAAAAAGCTCCACCATAAATGTTTTAGACCTAAAATTGTTCCCTGAACTGTCGTTAAACAGTACTAATATCTTTTATATGAGGTAGTTTTCAGGGGCTCGGATGTCTGGTTACCATCACCACCGGTGTGAACAAGTCTGGCTTGTGTATTTTCTCACTTCTCATGTCTATCTCTTATAATTTCTCATTTTGCAGCCTGGTCAGACCAGTAAGGCCTACATGGATATGAACCACTATGCCACTAAGAAGAGTGCAGCTCAGAGCATGCTGGATGTGGCTCTGCTGATGGCGAACTCCTCTCAGTTAAAGACTGTACTGCAGGAAGGACCCGGGTACCAATTCTACGTTCCTCTCATTACTCTCATCACTCTGTCCATCATCCTGCAGGTCACCGTTGGACTTCTGCTCATATTCATCAGTGAGTTTCCTTTTGGGTTTGGTTCTCAGTCCCAACTTAACAGATTGTGCTTTAATCTCAGCCAGGGGTCACCAACTCGGCCTCCTACAGGCTTTAGCTTCATCAGCCCCAAACGATCCATCTAATTACTGTCTTCAGAAGCTCCTTAGCTGAAGGTAGGTTAGATTTGGGTTGGGGGTGGGGGCAAAACCCACAGGAAGGCAGATGTGCAGGAGCAGAGTTGGTGGCCACTGAGCTGGACTGCGTTGGCATCTTCATGTTTAACATGTTTTTGCTCTCCTGCGTCTGCACTCCAGTCAAATATAACCTGAACAACAAGAGGAAGCAACCCAAACTCAACATGATGAACAATCTGACCACAGTCTTCGTCTTCTGTATTGTTCTCATCAACATCTTCATCACTGTGCTGGGGTTTGATTCTGGTCGGTGAGGAAATTTTCAGTGTAATAAAACCAGCAGTAATCATTCCTGCAGTTTAGACTTATCAGGGTTTTTGACTGTCTACTCCACTGAGCATAGACGTGCACTTTGTACAGACTGTAGTGCATCTTTATACCTTGTTCAGCCTGTTCTTCAGTAGTCAGGACCCCCACAGAGCTGGAGGATCTTTCTCAGTGACACCGACGTGGTGGTGGGTAAACGCTGTGTCCACCATATTGGACACACCTACCTTGTTGGTCTTGTATACGTAAGGTCAGAGACAGCAGCTCAGCACAGTTTGTCCTGTAGTCCTGACGCTGTTGGCTGGTCACTATTTTCACTCCAATAGTGACACTGAAGTGAACATCGGCACACTAACACACCACCTCCACATCGGTGTCACTGAGAATGATCCACCAGCTCTGTGGGGGGTCCTGATCATTGAAGAACCGAGACTACAGTCTGTACCAAGTGCACGTCTACACTCAAGTGGGGCTAAAATGGTTTTAATGTTATGGCTGGTCAGTTGTATGTTTTTTGTTTGTTATTTTTTCTAATGAAACCAAATATGTTGCCTTTCCTTGTTCTTTGTTGCAGGACTCATGTGATTACTCATGCTGTCCATCCTCAGACTGACTCTACTGGACTGAATTAATTTCTAGTCAGTTTCCACATTCTAACACTCACCACGTTTAATTTTACTGACTTTTATACCCCTCTGACTTACACAGGCCAGGAAACAGCTTTTTTTTTCTTTTCCAGGTTGAGTATCACAATTTCTGTGAAAATCCGTCTTTTTTTTTTTTTTTTAATTATTATTATTATTTTGGTGAATTAAGTTTTATAGTGTTTATCACGTTTAGCCAAAAGAAATGAATTTAGAGGCCAAGTATGATTTGCCTTATAACAATCATCATCATCATCATCTGAGCTGGAATCCACTCCAAAGAGTCCAGCTCAATCTCCAAACCTAAACACCATTAATAACGTCTAGATTCTAGACTCTAGAAGATCAAGATAAAGATGGTCTACAAGCCCTCAAACCTAAAAAAAAGTCACCCAACAGAATGTAAAAGACTGTACATGTACACATTAAACATTAATACTGTGTTTAAAGTTCAATATCAACTTTTCTTTCAAAGCGGAAGATTTGAACTTCCCATTCCACCTTAAAGAGAGCATTTTAAATCATCCATTTAAGGTGGAATGGGAAGTTTGAATAAATTACGTCAGTGTCCTTATTTTACTTATCTGAGATTATCTGGTCATTCTTCTGTAAATAAATGCTGCAAATCAAAAAAAAATTTGTGAATTTGGGAAAAATGTTCTCAGAAGTTTATAAAATGAAATAAAAATGTTACACTAATAACTGGTCGTCTACAGTCCGTATCTCTTTTTCAAAGCTAAAAGAGTGAAACATTTTTAAAAACATGGTGTATCCGCTTTATTGACTCAAAAGGCTGAAACTTTACAGGTCTCATTTACTCCACCAGAGTATAATTAAGATACAGAATAGTGTAAAATCACTGTGCAGTAATCCAGTTAGCGGTAAAGGTTGTCCATTACAGCACACTAGATTATCACACAAACACTGGACATTCGCTGAACAAACCTTTAGATTTGTTAACGTTACGTCCTGAAAGACGACAAAGTCTTTGGTTGTGAAAGTTCTCAATGCGACTGTTTTACATTCAAAATCTTGTAAACATGCAACTGTTACAGTTGTGAAATACAAAGTATTCCCGTGAAGTACTGTCATGTACAGTAAAGGGCATGAATAGACTGAAGTCCATCAAATTTGAGTAAAAAGTAAACGTGAAATAATGCACTTTTAAATTTGGTCTAAAAAATACTTCTGCTACAATATCAAATGTGCAAATACACTAATTAAAATATCAAATAAATCTGTGCTTGTAGTGCACTCTGGATACGATGACCAAGAAAAATGAACTTTTCAATTCAACTGTATTGAAAGACTTACTGGCGTATCTCCAAAAAATTAGGAATGAGTGAAAAAATTCATTTTGGTTCACAATTGAATTTAAAAAGGTAAACTTTTGTTTTATATTTGTGTTAATGACTCATAACTCATAAAAATCAGAAATCCAGAATCTTAAACCATTAGAATATTTCATTTTGTGTAAATTACTAAATATAAGTTATGACAGTTTTAGCTTTTTGAACACAAATGAACTTTTTCACCACATTCTAATGTTTGGAGATGCACTAGTAGTGATTAAGCACCTACGCATCGATCTTCCCGAAGGGGCTTTGATCTCCGGACTCCATGTTTGAGTATACGTAGTAAAGAAACACTGCGATGATGATAAACACCAGAACACGAAGCCAGGCTGGCACACCCCCTGATTTACTGCCGTCAGACTTGGCTGGCACTGAACTAGTGTCCTGTAGGCTGGATGCGCTTGTGTAGGCTGCCGGTCTGAAGCGGGGAGTGCTTTTGTAGCTCATTTGAGTGTGGCTGACGATGGGCCTTTGAGATGGACATAAAAGCTTTCATTATTGTTACAGGCAGTAATAAGGATGATAGCATCTGGACACAAAACTACAATAAACAAGTAAACAAACCAGAACATGTTTATATTTGACATTCTTCACAGTAGGCACCTCTTGCTTAGATGCAGCTTTTTTGGCATTTTCTCAGTCAGCTTTATGAGGTAGTCACCTGGAATGGCTTTCAGTTAACAGCGACTTGTCAAGAGCTCATGACTTGCATTTCTTGCCCCATTAATGTGTTTGTGACATCAGTTGTGTGTCTACTTTGAATCTAAAACATGTTTTGGTTTGTTTATCACGTTTAAGTTTACTACATGATTCACTATGTATTCACTCAGAGTCTGGATGACTTCAGTGTTTATTTACAGTGCAGAGAAAATAAAAACATTGAATGAGGTGTGTCCAAACTTTTGGTTGGTACTGTGTTTGGTCTAGCTTTAGTGGAGATGGTTGAAAACTCACTCTTCTGCATTATCTACATCATCATCTTCATACTCCATGGTCCTCGGTCTCCTTGTTCTGTAAAATATGAGTGAGACACTGTGTACAGTACATTGAGGGATTATCCAATAAAATACACTGGGTTTCAAGTTAATCTCTGTATGTTTGTGTAGTAATCAATCAGCAGATCAATTTGATGCACATCCTTTGACTGTTTTTCAATTAGAAATGAATAAATATCTGAAATACAAGCAACATATGTTCAGTGAAATAAGTACTATTGCTTACAAAAGCTCAAATAAACAAACATTACAGCGCTGTCCTGGGCTTAGCCCAGTCAGGGGGTAGGACCAACTGCAATCCTGATCAGGATTAAGTGGAAGAGGATGGATGGACAGACATTACTGACTGCCGCCTTCTAAAGATTTACTGACAAACTTTTTGTTTTCCTAAGAGCATCACGTTTCTGTTCTTTTATTTTCCATCAACATAAACAACAAATTCACACTCGCATTATAATTATGTAATAATTGTTACTTTGCCTTGTGCCTATGTACTCATAAAATTGATTTGGCAATAGGTGCTACTCCTTTACTCAGCGTAAGACAAGGAGGGAGTGGAGGGAGTCAGAAGACGTGGAAGACCAAGAATAACCTGGATGGATAACATCAAGACATGGACTGGATTATCAGGTGCTAGCCTGCTACAAGCAACCAGAGACAGATGGCATTGGAGAGAAGTGACTCGTCTGTGCAGCCTACCATCGCGAAGCCATGACGGCGTATGACATGACATGCTACTCCTTTAACTAGTGCATCTCAAAAAAATTTTTTTGTTTTGATTTAATAATTTAAACATTCCCTGGAAAAGATGGTTTGTGTCTTCACACGACTTGTATGGATAGTGAGAATTAGCCACTTTTTACGGCCACAGGACCTCTGCAGTTAAAGTTTCATTCTTGGACACAGCGTTTGAAATGGTTCCTTGTTTCATGGTAGCTGAGAGGGAAGCACTGCAGGTGGCAGCGGGTGTCACGTTGGTCACCGGAGTGTAGAAGCCAGTGATGCCATAAATAGTTGATGTTACACGCAGCAGCAGCAGACTGGTGTTTAGCATCCTTCACATGGCTAGTTAGCGCTGCCTGTCCCATATTCAACATGTTAAAAGTTTTTCTACACAGTGCACATTTTGCATGTTCTGGTCTCTCAACCCAAAAGTCTTATATTTGTCCATGTGAAGCCAGACATCATTAAATCTGCATTTCCCTGCCATTGTGTGAATTTAGATTAAGTTTAAACGTAACCCCACGCAGAGAACAAGTGATATGACCAATCGTCCTAAACAACAGTAACGTTACTTTTTAACGAACAAACATTTCTCAGTCGATTAACGGGACTATATGTATACATATACATTTTTGTAATGCATGTAAAGCTCTTATATTGTGTATAATTGTGTATCTTTTAGTGATGGTTTAGTTCTAACAGTGAACTGAAGAGTAGTTTGGACTCTAACCTGTCTGTACTAGCTGAGATCATTCTCTTAATGTAAACAAAACATTTTTGTACGTCGCTTTAGCAGGTTTTATCAAATCCTGACTTTTCCAAAACTTTGAGTTGATTTATTTTTCCAAAACTTTTCCAGGCCTGGAAAATGCTATTTTCAAATCCCATGACTTTTCCAGGTTTTTCATGACCGTATGAACCCTGAAATGATAATCTGGTGCACAAGTAGCTTTATATTAAACATAAGTGTGTAAATACTTCAGTGCTGTACTCACACGTCTCCGTAGCTTTCGTGTCGCACCTGCAAGTCAATTTCAAACATGGCAGAGATTAAATTCACATGCAAATCAGTAAACGTATGTCATTTAAATACTTTAACTCAACATGTACTTACTGGTGGACGATACGTAACATATGTGACTTCCTCCTCTATAAAAAGCAAACGCGTCATGAGTTTCTTTATTCCAACCTCTCAAAACTGGAAAATTAAATCTCAAAAAGGCTCTTACGCTCTTCTCTGTAGTACGTCTTATCAGAAGACGGCGCAGAGCCTTTGGCCATGGCCTCCGTCAGTTTCTTCTCGTAGAGCTTCCTGGTGGAGTCTAGACAAAAAAAATGTCTTTCAGTAAATATAAAAGTCAGAAGCTTAATTTAAGTATTTCACACGAAAGGTCTCAGAACACGTAGACTATTACCAACAATGGGTCCATGTTTGATCCCATACTCATCCAAAAGTTTGGAGAGCTCGTCAGGAGACTTGGCACTCAGTGTCGACATGACTGCAACTATAAAACAGAAGACATGTTTGTTAGATGTTTAAAAATCCTCATGATTCATGCATTACTGATGTCCTATGTTCTCTGGGTCCTTCGAGACTATGACGAAGGCTCACAGCTGTATACACCACATAACTGGAACCAGAAAATGTTCCTCAGCTCTGTTTTCACTTAATATCACACTGGCTGTTGAAGGAGTTCATCAAAGGGATCTTCTGTTCTTCAGCACTGCCTGATGTAGTGACTAACACTAAAGACCTAAAGTAAAGTGTGGTAGTACATTTGGTGAGTAGAGCTGCTGCACAAAGAATCAATTTTATATCAATATCGCAAACCATCACAGACTGCAGAACCTGCACACTGGACTTCAGACAGCTTGGACTGTGTGTCTCTCAGACTCTAGGAGCCGATTTACTAATGAAATACAAAGAAAAGAGGACTTTGGAGCACTGAGTAACTTGTCTTCTAGTGGTCCAAGTTTGTACTAAAATATATACATACAGATATTAAATTACATGCAGATCTGACGCTCCCACACTATATTTAGCCCAAACATAAATTCCAAATTTAAAAACCACTTTGGTCCAGCTCTGGTTCTGCTTAGTCCAGTTCTGATGTCTTTGGTTCAGGAGTGCTGAAATTAGGAATGTGGCAGCTGTAGCTCTGAGAGATAGTGTTTATACTGTTTATAGTATTTTGTATATGTGTAATGAGTATGAAATGTATTTTGAATCATGAACTTATACAAACAATATTCTAATCTGATGGATGCTACAATCAGTACAATCAAAATATTTTTGGCTAACCATGCCTTCCATACTAGACCTGTTATTTCTCAAGCGCCTCCAAGTGGACAAAAAAGGTAAAGAAGCTGTATGTATGACTATATATAATGTGTGTTAATAGGGTACTAAGCTCGGGAGCCTTGGACACTCAGAACTAGTGTTGTCACAATATTAATACCAGAATTTTGATTTCAATACTAATAAGTGTGGTACCAATGATACTCGATACTAAATCCACTGTCTGTTTAAAACATTCATTATTTTCATGAATGTTTATTTTATAGACCAGACACATTATATTAGACAGTAAAATAGTGTCAAACTGGTGCAGCTTTGTTTTAAAAAATATTGAAGATCTAGAAATTAAAAATGTAATATTGAACAGTTTTAATATTCATACATTTGGTGCAACTCTACTGAGATGATAACACAGATACACTCTCTTCTGATAAGGCCAAGTAAAAAAAAAATTGGTGATCATCCTTTTTCACCAAAATTTTGGGTCGGGGGGGAGGTGTTTTTTTTTTTTTTTTGGTGTTGTGGCGGCTTTTGGGGGTGTCGGCCAATCAGATGGCTGCGTGTCGTACGGTATTTGCATAAAGTTCTCTTGTGTGTTTATGGGGTCTATTTTGTAATTATTTGGGGTCTTTAAGAGGAGATTTTTGTATGTGTAATGATTGTTAGTTGTAGTCTAGTCTCTATGAGTTATTTTTAGTGTGTTTTAGTTAAGTTACCGTTAATGTGTGTCTTAGTCAGTTATTCTGTCTTATTTATAGAACCGGCCCTCCGTCTGCTTCTCTGTGTGTGAGTCTGCGCGCACGCTGCGATAATAGTTATTATAATATATTACAGTTAGTTAAAATAATCCATTGTATTTTATTTCATTAGATAACAGGGAAATTAAACGAATTTTATAGGCCGACTGCAGTGTTTTTACAATGCTGGCCACTGCAAAAGCCATGATTTGCATCACAAAAACGACCGGCCATTGGTATTGACAGTTAAGTGTACTGATTTGGGATCACGTCATTGGAAGCATGCAAAATTTGAATGATTCTAGGCCAGACTAGGGTGTTTGGCGCGTTTTTTTGTGTTTAAAAAAAAAAAAAAAACGGTCGGGTGCTTTTTAGAGGGTCGGGCGGGGATGATCACCAATTCTTTTTTTTTACTTGGCCTAACATCGATTTGGACCAAATCTGGGTCTCATCCACCATTTATTAGTGATACACATACTGCATAGACTGATGGTCCAGAATTAGTCCAGATATGGTTGGCAGAGTTTTAAACTGTTTGAGAGACTTCATGGTTGCCAGATTTGTGGTTTTCCTGTACAATTGGGCTATTTTAAAAATGCAGTCACGTTTAAAAATTCAGGTGGTGGGGTATCTTTCTGACACAAGGAATTTCATTTTCCAACAGGACTTGGAACCTGCACACAGTGCCAAAGCCACCACTACCTGGTTTAAGGACCCTGTTCTTAATTGGCCAGCAAACTTGCCTGACCTTAACCCCATAGAACATCTATGAGGTATTGTGAAGAGGAAGATGTGCTACGCTTGACCCAACATTTCAGAAGAGCTGAAGGCCACTATCAGAGCAGCCTGGGCTCTCATAACACCTGAGCAGTGCCACAGCCTGATGGACTCCATGCCACGCCGCACTGCTGCAGTAATCCAGGCCAAAGGAGCCCCAACTAAATACTGAGTGCTGTACATGCTCATACTTTTCATCTTCATACTTTTCAGTTGACCAACATTTCTAAAAATCCTTTTTTTCTATTGGTCTTAAGTAATTTTCTAATTTTATGAGATACTGAATTTGGCATTTTTATTAGTTTTAGTTATAATAATCAAAATTTAAAAAATAAACATTTGAAATATATCAGTCTGTGTGTAATGAATGAATATAATATACAAGTTTCACTTTTTGAATGGAATTACTGACATAAATCAACTTTTTCATGATATTTTAATTTTATGACCAACACCTGTAAGTGAATAAATAATCAAATTATATGTAAAAAATGCAACATCCTAAAAAGAAAAAAAAATGTTAATGCAAGTGTTTCATGACTGAGACATTACAGACCAGATAAACTAACCCAGTCTCAACAGGGCTTTAGCAGAACTTTTAAAAAATGTCGTATTTGGATTACATCACCACCTACTGAGCAAACACTGAGCTGCACATAAATCCAGGAAAGCACCAGATTTCATTTTCTGAACAGCTGCACAGTGAGGACCTGCTTGATTGCATTCACACAAATTATTGGTAAAGGATGAAAAAAAAAATTAAGAAAAAATATTTTTTGCAGCTGAACTGGACTAATGTTAATCTCTTACATGCAACAATGTGCATACATGTGAAGCGAAAATGTGCAATTAAGAGCATAAAACTGGCAAATACACCGAATACTGGTCATTTTATCTAAAAGCAAAGGCAAAACCCTGTATGTGCAGTTTGAAAGACTCCACGCATGCGCAGTTCGGTTAGCAGAGTGACGGTTTAGTAGCGCTAACGTTTACAGCGCAGAAGTATTTTATCGAAATTGGAAGCAAATTTCCATAAAAACCCGATAACTTTGGTTACAATGAAGGAGTGGAGAACGAAGCCGAAGGTCCAAGACTTCTGTTAGTGGTTTAAGGTGAACAAGAAGCTGGAATAAGAAGCTAAGCTAAGAAAATGAACAAACTGGAGCTAATGTGGCTAACGTGCGTTAGCAGATGTTAAAAACTCATCAGAGAAGGACACAGGCAGACTCAGAACAAACAAAAACACGGTTCTCTAAGAGTACATCTGTTATACACCTTTCCAAACCAGAAGGTAGTTTACTAAGGCTTACAACACGTACCTGTGGATGATTTATTTGTGTCTGTAGTTGCTAATGTAGTGAGTTTAGCCTGTTAGCGCGGGGCGGAGGAGCTGCTGAGGCGGAGAGACAGAGAGAAGAACCGCCCTCAGATCTGCTATTAAACACACATACAGTACAGTACAGTAAGCGTTTATACAGTGTTCAGATAAACACAGATAAACTGTCATCAGATAAAATAAGCATTTACAAAAAGAAAGTGTTCATATTAACAAAGTTCAGATAAAGTGTTCAGGAAAATTCAGCTAAATTAAGTGTTCAGATAAAGAACATGCTCACAAAATGAAAGTTCAGAAAAAGAAATTGTTCACTAAAAGAAAGTGTTAAAGCTAGGAATGGGCAAAATCACTTATTTTCCTTTCATCTGATTCTGAATAACTCCCATACTAATATAATACCAGTGCTGATACTGAGCAAATGTGGATGAGAACCAGAAAACGTGGACATCAAAATGTATGATAGCTATTTTGGAGCAGAAAATCGATCAGTTTGTTTTTTCAGTATAACATTACTAAATACTGAACTCCATTTCAAAGCAGAATCCAACATAAAAAGCATGTCTGGATGTATAACAGTATATACATTACTGGCCATAATGGCAGTTAACTACTGCAAGATTGAACTTGTAATCTAAGAATAAAGTAGTAATATACTACCATAACATTACCACCACCTCCTTATATGTATGGTCATTGTCTATTTTAGCTTCATTGAGCATATAGGAGCACTTCGTAGTTCTATAATTACAGACTGTGATCCATCCGTATAGTGCGTTTGCCTTCTTTCACCCTTCTCCTTGTGTGTGTGGGTTTTCTCCCACAGTCAAAAACATGGTCAGTTGAATTGGGTACTCTAAATTATCCTGTGTGTGGGCACACACCTAGTGATAGATTGGCACCCTGTACTGGCTTTGGTTAGAATAGTGGAACACTCTGCCCAGCACCCAAAGGATGTGTATGGGGACACACCCTGAAAAGGATTAAGTGTCTGTGGTAATGGATGGATTACTTTACATCAACCTGTATTCTACCCTGTATTTGAAATAAATAGGACTCTTGGGACTTTCTTTAGAGGCTCCTCTGCACTTTCCACTTTACCCAGACCTCAACAGTTTGGCCAATCACAGCAGTGAAGTTGCACAGGATGTGAGTCATATTTAAATCATGTTCTGAGTGTAAGAGGAATATTTAAAAATGAAAAAAGTGATTTCTATTCATATGCAAGTTTAAATCAAAAGAAAACTTCCATATCTCATGATCTAAATGAACAGCTCTGGTTTTACAGACAGACCTGTAAGAAACCTCTTGGACAGGACGTTGAATCACTTCAGGCATAAACAGATATCTGATGTCTTTGAGAGGACAGCCTGCTTAAGCTAAACTGGCCGGTCTTTTGAGAGTTATTCGTGTGTTAAATTCAAGCAGAAATAAATGTGCAGAAGAGAATTTTAACTCATTTTCTCATTCCAGGACTTCAAGTGTCTTATCTTCCAAAACAAGTGCAAAGTTTGTAGATTTAGGTGGTGACTCACCTGCATACCAGTGTTGGGCGTTGACCATGCTTTAGATCACCTAGGATTTCATGTACAGTAGTCATGGATTTTGGATAAGCTAAAAGGACTAAAAAAAGGTTATATTTACTGTAAATTACTGCAAGTTTAGAGAAAAGGTTTAGGCCAAAACCTCAGGATTTTAATTAAACTGGTTTTGACCACATTTCTATGCAGTTCAGTGCAACCTGAGGTAGATTTTGTAAGCATGTTCACAGTGAAAGGAATCAGACATTTAAAAAGGAGGAAGTTCACCTTTTCATATAGAAAACATTTTTTAAAAATTACACCCACTGATTTAACTTATTTTCAGAAAACTTTTCTTCCAAATGTTCATTTAGAAAATCAATGTAAGAAACAATCCAAATACTTGAAAGCAGAGATGTGCTCTTTCATGATTTAATATGATAAATCAGAGAGATCAGGCATTTGTGCTCAAATGTAATGTTACTTCCCCTTTACATGTGTCTGTGGCCTTCTTCCCATCAGCACAGTTGTGATAATGACTCAAGTCTCAATTTGTACATTATACAACTGGATTGTCTGCATCATGCCCATTTATTCAGAAGAGGGAGGGGGGTTGCAATTACTCTTGAAGACTACTTTGACCAGGGGTTTCACTAGGGCTGGGCTTGAGCCCTGATTGTTTCAATGAAAGTCCCAAATATTTTTTGAAAGTGAAAGTAAACTGTGCTCTTTCCTTTCAGACGATGTTTTGTTGACCCAGAAAACATCCTTTTCACAGTCTAATGTTGGTAGGTACAGAGCAGGGTGAGTACGAACCTCTCCCCAGACACATTTAAGAGACTGAAGTCAAAATTGGAATACAATTAAATACGGTTTTAAAACCTAAAATTAAAATGGAATTTTAAGGATTAGCTTTTCTTAAATATCTGCAAGACAAAGGCTAAGCTCAAAATTCAGTTATTTGAATTTTAGGCCTCAAGTCTTAAATAGAATTTCAATCAAGATTATGGAATGATTTAAAATTTAATAAAAAAAAAAAAAAAAGAGGATTTTTGTAATGTTTTGCATGCTTGTAAAATGTACTGTCTTCCCCCATAAGTGAATAAAGACAAACTGCATGTTTAGATTGACAGAAAAATACTTAAGACAACTTTATTGTTTATCAAAATACTGTAACAGTCTTACAAACATTGGCTTTCTTCTCTTAAAGACAAGATTAAGTTTTTTAAATTCTGGAATACTGGTTACACACCGGCATGAAAGCACAGAGCTGAAGGGCTGCAAATGAAAGTATTCATTTTCCAAACATTGAAACCTTTAGGTTTTGAATTTTTAAATCAAGAACAATGACGATGCATTTCCCTTTCATTCTGCCTTCAGCCCAATGGCAACGTCCAAATCCGATTTATTCAGAATTTCCCTTTTACTTACTACTTATTAGAACTTGGTGCAAAAAACCCTCCTTATTTTCGGTCTGCCATTAGAGAAATGTTCCTCATTGAAGGGAGATAATGGTCAGCTCTACAAAGTGCACTGGAAAATGGAAGTCACATGACAAAATAAAGTAAAAAAAGAAGGCAAGAGGGAAAGCCCAGAGCTTTGGCACCAGTGTCAATTCAGTTGTGTAAAAGGCACAAGAGGCACTAACAAGTGTCAAGTCACCCAATGGTAAGTTAAAACATCTGTGCACTTTCAAAAGGATGCAACACTCCTACTCTCTCTACAAGCAAGCACTTAAACAGCGGCATCCTGAACCAGGCAAACACACTGTAGCAGCCACGTTGTGTTAGGGACGAACAAGAACACTCTGGTGTAAACCTTGGGAGAATGTGAGAGCCACCATAACTTGCGCCTGCTTTAACAGTACTACTGAACGCTTCAAAACAGTCTGGATGTGCTAAGGGTGCTAGACAGATGAAGGCAAAAAGTAAGGAGAAAATGAGTGAGACAGCAGGGTTCAGTGTTTACGTATTTATCTTTCAGGAGCAGGAGTCTGGGCTATTATTGGTGGCTACTTTGGCTGGAGAGGTGGGAGATTGGCATTAGACAGTGATATGGAATGGGCTCCCAGGAATGTGGTCATCACCCCATTTCACCACCAGAATGTACTCGCCCTTCTCTTTCAGCTGGTAGGACACGTTATACAGGCGGTTGCCCAGATGTTTGACCAGGATCTCTTCACAGGGTACTTTAGGCCCATCCACTCCAACCAGCAACATGTTTCTTCCTGTTATTTAAAACAAACAATAGCAATGAGCTTGAAAGAAGGAAAAAAAAAAAAAAAAAACATTAAAATTTGATTCACAGTGTCCCTGAGAACCTGGAAAACACAATGCTAGCCCATCTAGATTGGTCCACAGAGGTGGCTTAAAATGTGATTACAGTCAGATTTGTCCAGATGCTACGGCTGCTCCAGACGGAAGTAGAGGGATCCAAGAAGAGCACCACAAAATGGCACCACACTGAAGTCCCAAGTTGCTGCCCACAGAAAGCTTCCCTACACAAGCTTAAAACTAACCCACAATCTCTAAATCGGACAATTGAGGAGGATGATTGCTTTACTAGTCTTTTTAACCTTAGTCATTAATTTTTAAAAATACATTTGAAGAATGGAACCAAGCAAGAAAGACTCGTAAGCGTACCTGCTTTGCTACAGTCTACGCTGAAGCTATTTTTCTGGCCAACGAAGCCTTTTGTGAGCCCCAGCCCCTTGGCCACCACACGGCTAGCATCAGAGCTGGCCCAGCTTGGTGCTGCCTGCTGACTGGAGGTCACACTGCGGGTCACGGGATCAACCAGCACTGAAGAGGTCTCATGCATGCTATGGCTGCTGACCAAGCGAGAGCCTGAAAAAGAAGTCGTCAATGTAACGCGGCCCCTCAATCGAAATGATTGAGAATTGGCAAACACTGCTGAAGAACTGAAGAGTTTACCAGTAATTTTAGCTTTAAAGGGGCTGCCGACGATGTGGTAGGGTCCACCATATTTAATAGAGATTAGGTAGTTTCCTGGTGCCATTGGGGTGTAGGTGACCTTGTATCCTTCTGGGCACTCTTGACAGTCCATTTTCACTTTGGAAGGTCCATCAATAGTCACTGCCAGTGCTCCAGGGCCAGCAGAGCTTGTGTTCACAATGAATTCGCATGGAGATCCTGCAGAGAAGGATCAGGTCATGCTTGATTTTAATGGACAGATTACTTCCCCCTCCCAGACATCAAAACCTAGGCCTACGATACTCTTGAACCCACAACTATATTTAGGCCAGTTTACACACCAGTAGTTCCACCGTCCAGACCAGCACCATAAGCTGACACCATGCCTGGGTCTCCGGCCTGGCCCGTCTCTCCAACCCGGATCTTGAAAGGGCTTCCAGGGATGTGAGAGCCATTAAATTTCACATCTATCAGGTACAGACCATTCTCTCTAGGGATGAACCTCACTGCATACTTATCTGTGAGAGCAAAGAGAAAATCAAGCAAAGGAACCAAGCAAATCTGCCCCCAGTTAAAAAGCTCACTACAAGTGCATCTCCAAAAATTAGAACATGGTGGAAAAGTTTTTGCGTGTTAAAAGGTGACATTCTTTGAATTTCTGCACTATTGGACTAAAAGGGTTTTATTTCAAGCCTTTTGTTTTAATGTTTGAATAGTAATTTACTTGAAATATTCTAATAAGCTGAGATACATGAGCTTGAAACATCACTTCATGTGCAAAATAGAAAGAGACAGTACCTTAGAATGAATAAATTATTATATATGCATGCACTAGTATGTTGACATTTGTGGGCGTTGAGTGAAGTTTACTGAATATTTCAAAACTTCCAGTACAGTACAGCACAGCATTAGCTTTCATATCATCAAGTTGCAAATCAATCATCCAGCCCACTCAAGAAAACCCATCATTATGGTTACCTTCATCAATCTCAGTGACGCAGCACTCCTCCAGGGCTCCAGATGGACTATGAACTTTAGCATCAATAACTCCCTTTGCACCATTCAGGCTCACAGCAAAAGAAGCTGGCTGGTTCACCTTTAAGCCGGACTCCTGTATTCACATAACACTTCCACAGGTCAACTCACCATCAAACAAACAGCGCTCACTGCTTCCCAGTGTCTCTACAGTGCTACATTTCAACTTCTTACCTGCAGGCTAAAAGAGTTAAAGAGAGAGGCTAATTAAGAAAAGAAAGGAAGTGTGGAGGAGTGAGGAAAAGAACAGCTTGAAACATGAAGGATGCTAGAAGGAGCCTCTTTTGCTCTCTTTAACCCCTTAGCCCCTAGCCATCCCTGCAGGCATGTAGAAAAGCTGTTGGAAGCCTTTAGGACAAGGCACGAGAAATACAAACAGTCCTTCAGTATCCCATAATCCCCGGCACAGCCCATCAACACAGCAGCAGCACATTACCGATTCAGTTTTAGGTCTTCACTAAACTACAGTCAACATTACTGTACAAACAAACAAATACTGAGTCATTATAAATCAGAGACTGATTGTGAATATTTCCTCCAAGTATTCTTCCAGTCTCATTTCATCTGCCGCTCACTCTAAAGCATAAAAAGTTTACCCTCAATACTATTGCTGGACCTCTACTTTTTTGGAGTGTTAAAATCAACAGGCTTTAAAATGTTGATATCCATAATCTGCCTTGAACACTCCTGGTCCATGACGAGCCCCCATCTCCCCCTGCTTCTCATGGTTTAGGCTCCTGTCATAGTGGACTGAATTCTTGCAGGTTGGCGATCTTCCTGATCCAGCAGGTAATTAAATTTAGTTGTGCCAGATCAGAGAAATCTCCAAACTGTGCTGGACTCTATTCTCCAAAAGGTCTAAAAGATGTGAAAGAAGCTTTCAGCTGCTGTGCCGAGGGCAACCTGGGACTCTCATTGGGTGGACAAATGTCTGTCTTCCTCGAAGCCTCACCTGAAGACTGGCAACAGTAAGTCGACGGGCATCATCAGAAGGCGAGGCCACTGGCACCACAAATGGACTGTCGGGGATGTGATCGTCATTGAACTTGATGGACACCTCGTAATCTCCTGCAAAACCGACCCACACAATGACATTCAAAACCTAATCAGAAGTGCACAATTTACATTATTAAACCCCAAGACATATGCAGTCTCACCAGGTTCTTGGACAATGTAGGAGACGCCACTGGATCCATCTTTACGGTCTTCAAAAGCAATCTCTGCCTTGCTGGGTCCCTCCACTGCAATAGACAGACCCCCGGCACCAGCTTCACGTGTCCATATGCTAAACTCAGCTAGAGGAAGAACGGTACAAACAGGTGAAGTAATGTAACACGGAATAACATTCAATTCACGTTTTTCAGCGCTCACACACACCTGGTACTCCTGCCTCGGCTCTCTCCAAGCCAGGACCTCCTGCACGGACCTTGTGAGCACCTCCTTCTCCTAGAGGCCCCACCGTGAACTGGAATGGGGATCCTGGCACATGCTGGCCTTGGTACTTCACACTGACGGTATGGACACCCATCTCAGTGGGCACAAAGCGAATGCAGTACGTGTTGTTCTCACCTTCCATTATCTCGGCCTTGTGTACCTTCCCTGAAGGGCTGGTCACTTGTGCAGTCATATCAGCAATGCTGATCTCTATGATCAGAAGTTAAAGTTCAGGTTAACTCAAGAACGCCCCCCTAAAAAAAAATTAAGAAAAAAAAAAAAAGATTTTGGGTGCTACCTACCAGGAATCTTCAGGCTCAAGTCACACTGGCTTCCAACATTGGCAACAGATGCAGCTCTTCTCTTGCGAGTGATGCTCTCCTTCATCCTGCCTTCTCCAGTCACCTTTACTGTGAAAGCACTTCCTGTGAGGAAAGAGAAGCAGAGTTTAAAAGACATTTAAAAAAGCCACAATTTCAAGAGGTCACAGTTCCTGAAATAATCTCAAACCTGGAACATGCTGGTCAGCAAACTTGATGTTAATGATGTAATTTCCTGGCTCAGTGGGGCAGTATGTGACCTTGCAGGTTCCATCTTCCTGATCCTCTGTGTTGATGTCCACCTTACTGGGCCCTTCAATGGATAGGCTAAGACCTCCATAACCTTGAACAAGTAGAACAATCACACATGCATCAGTATACTTAACCACTGTACACTAAAGATTTACAACTTCAGAAGCTTTCCATAAAGACTCATCATACTCACCAGCATCTCTGGTATCAATGATGAATTCTGCTGGCTCAAACGTGCGAGCCTCGCTCAGACCCTGGCCAGACACACGTACTCTGCTGGCATCAGCAATCTCCGACTGGTTAATCATGACAGAAATGGGGCTACTGGGAATATGGCGACCATTTTTCTTAATGTTGACAAGGTGTTCGCCAATCTCTTTAGGCACAAAGGAGACACCTAAAAATTTATAGTAGGGGGGAGAAAGAAGAAAAAAAAAAAAAAAAA